>WBMV01002487.1:289-16983 GCA_013396655.1 Campylorhamphus procurvoides
GCGGGGCCGCGGCCCCCCTGCATGTCCCGCCTGCCCAACCTGCCCCGCAGCCCCGCCACCGGCACTGCCACCGGCACCGCCACCCTGCAGGTACGGGCGGGCACGGCCGGGGGAACGGAGGGGAGGGGGGACACGTGTGCGAGGGCGTGCTCGGGCCGCGCTGCCCGCCACGGCGGCGCTGCCTCCTCGCCGTCCCCGCGGCTGGTTAGATAAGCTCGGCGATCTCCGGAGTTCCGCTGTAAGGGTGTCAAAGGCCGGGGCACTGCCCAGCCGGGCCCTGGCGGGTGTGCCCGATCGCCGTGCCCGCTCCCTCCAGCCCCGCGGGCCGGGCCGCCCGGGCCTCCTTCCTGCTGCGGCATCATCGGCCCGGCCTGCGCCTCCTTCAGCCGCCGCACACCCGCCCTGCCCCGGCTCGCCTCCTTAAGGAAGCACGGAACGCGGACTGCTGTGCTCCATCGGTCCCGCTGCCGCAGCCTCTCGGTGTCAGGGCTGCCCCGCATCCCGCAGGGTGCCGTCACCATCACACACTGCGGGCAGCACGGGCTGTGCCCGCACCCCGGGGAGACTCCGAGGAGACCTGGGCACAACTTGGGAGAGACGATTGCCAGGATACCTTCCCAAAGAAACAACAAACTATTACCTACCGGCCCCCTCTCAGAGTGATTTTTATTTCATGGAATTGTGTGCTAGCTGAATAATAGTCACTTAAGAGGTTTTTCCTTATCTTGTCTTTGAGAACATTGTGTTAAGTAGGTATAAATGTTTTATTCAGATACCGTGTTTGCTGTATGTTAGGATGAAAGAAGTTTGGATTATAGATTGGGTTTTGTAATCCTTATTCAGGATACTGAGAAATCATTTATATGAAGACGTTTCTTCCATGTTAATCTAAGTGTGTAGACTTAAAACCTCCCACAGGAATACATTTTTGATCTTTTAAAGGAGATCGTAAGATAAGAGGCTTCTTAGGTAATTGAGGTAACAACAAGCTGTATTAGTATTAACATGTAACAAAGCCCATGGTCTGTTATAACAAAGAAGGACTACAAAGAGTGATTTCATACAACATACCATCCACCCAAACCTGCAGGGTTTTTTACTTTTATTAACTGCCGGAATTGTCAAAAGTTGCCTTGTTTGGCAGCCTCAGCACAAACTTGCCCATCTGCTCTTCTGGGCTGAAGAGAACCTGACAAGCTAACTTTAACTTTCTTTTTTTGGTTTTTATTCAGCACTTCACTGCCTTTTAAGTTTCTGTGGTGGTGGTCTGATTTTTGGTATGTTACATAGTTAATGGTTCAAAAATACATTATGCAGGAAGATTTCAGAGATTGATTAAATAAGCCACTCACCACATTCATACACAATAGAAGAGAGATGTAAGTCCATGACATTGGCAATGTTCCGGTTATTTGAATGTGTTTAAAGTCTTTCAAAACGCACTGTCAAGTGAGCCCTGGACAATTTTGACACTGACCAGAGTGAATGTTTACGTGGCTTTGTTTTTCCCTCTCCCCCAGGAAGAGGCTGACCCGTCACTTCAGGCACTTGAATCGCGCCAGGACGAGATTCTAAAGCGCTTGTACGAACTGAAGAGTGCTGTGGATGGGCTCTCAAAGATGATACAGACCCCAGATGCTGACTTTGATGTAACAAATATCATTCAAACTGATGAATTCTCTCCCTTGACAGCAAATGGAGCAGACTTAGATTTGATGCTTGGAAAGGTAGGCTGGGCAGCCACATTGGTAGGTACTTTCTCAGCACTCAGTCGTCAGGGTTGGAAGGGTGGCATTAAAACCTGGGACACTCAGAACTCAGTAGTGTCCTGGATCCTTGCAGATAACCTACAACTACCACTTCATTTTGGGCATCCAGATTATAGATACAAACATTGATAAATACTAATCCTACATATGCTCATTTTGATTTCATTCCAAGATAGAATTGTTAATTTTGAAATTGCAACAGTTGGTTTCTTGTTTGTTACTAAACTGGAAATTTTAACTTTGGCTTCAGACTGGACTAGAATTTGCCATAGCCACGCCCTTGAATTATGCGTTGAGGAAGGAAGGTGTTTAAATGGGTTTTAAATGTCCAAACTTGAACTGATTCACTGGAGTATCATTAGCATTTCAGATACACACATGCATGGCTGTGCATTTTGGTGTCAAATGAAAGCACTGGTTAGAAATATGATCTGGAATGTGCCTCTGCTGAATATTTTACTTTCCACCCAGGATTATGGTGCCCTGAAAGATGTTGTCATCAATGCAAATCCTTCCCACCCTCCACTGTCATTGTTAGTGCTACACAGTCTGCTTTGTGAACGGTACAAAATATTATCAGCTGTTCACACACATTCATCAGTGAAAAGTGTGCCAGAAAACCTCCTGAAATGCTTTGGAGAGCAGACCAAGAAGCAGCCACGTCATGAGTATCAGTTGGGCTTTACTCTGATTTGGAAGGATGGTAAGAATGGAATTTGTAAATCAGTATTTTACAATAGGTGAGGAAGTGAAACTTGTGCTGTAAAACCTTGCCAACAGATGCCTTGGTGTCTTTCATGCTGGCACAGGGTGGGTATGTAGTGCAGGTAACATTTTTGCTGCCTTTTCATGGCTGTGAACAGCGAGGCACAGAGAAGGTAGATTCTGGTTTGTGGTTACAGCTATTAAAGTGCACATGGCATGTGCCCACAGGATTTTTTTTTTATAGAGGTGTTTTTCAGTTTCTATAAATAAGGTAGCTAGAACAGAAATGAAGTGGGAGACTTGAAGTTTTCAGAAGGTGATCTCTTAATCCCACAACTGTTTATCAGCTTCATGATGTTAACAGTATTGCTGGCATCACAAATAAAATACCTCATGGAATTGCCATTCTATTTAACTCCTTTAACTATGTGGCATTCACTTTTTTTTTCCCTCTCCCTAATTTCAGTTCCAAAACCCCAGATGAAGTTTAGCATCCAAACCATGTGCCCGATAGAAGGAGAGGGGAACATCGCTCGCTTCCTCTTTTCCCTGTTTGGCCAGAAGTACAACGCGGTGACCTCGACCCTCATCGACAGCTGGGTGGACACGGCCATGCTGCAGCTGCAGGAGGGCAGCAGCAAGGAGCGGGCGGCCGTGCTGCGCTCCATGAACGCTGCCCTGGGCAGGAGCTCGTGGCTGGTGGGCAGCGAGCTGTCGCTGGCAGACGTGGTGGCGTGGTGTGCACTGCAGCGCACGGGCACTGCCAACAGCGCCCCGGCCAACGTGCAGAAATGGATGAAGTCCTGTGAGAACCTGGCACCCTTCAGCTCTGTGCTGAAGCTGCTCAAGTGAGCCTGTGCTCTTCACATGGGTGTCATTTTAATCACTTCCCACCTCAGGACTGCTGTAGTGTGTGAGCCCTTTCTAGATGTATTTATGTTCTACACTTGGACAGAATTCTAAAATCAATAAAAACACTGCAGCTGCCTTTTGGGTGTGACCTTCCTCTTCTGTAACTGATGCACATAGTGTGTGTTTGTTTAATTACTGTAAGGTATGTAAATTAGTAATGTCTGAATACAAGCTGTACTCTTGATTTCTCCAGTGCAACATGAATCCTTTCTCTTTACTGGAGATTTCTGAACCAAGCCAGAAGGAAAAATAACTTTAAAGAAAAGACAGCAAAATAAAAATGCACTGAAATCTTTTATGTAAAAAAAAAGGAAACATTTATATAACTTAACATACAGTAGAGGTCAGTTCTTCCTGCACTCACACAGGAGAGCCTAGTCTCATGTTTTCATCTTGTTCTTCAGAAAGCAGTCTTATTCTCTCCCTCAGCTTCTCTATTTCTTCCTCTTGCTGTCGTACCTTCTGTTGTAGGTTAGAAATAACCTGAAAATGAGAGTCAGTTTACTTCATTTAGAGCCAGGCAAGGAGAAAGCCTTCCTGACTTGTTTGAATTGGGTTTGCAATCCACTAGACACAAAGCTGCAGCATTACAGCTATTCTGCATACTTGATACCACACCTTAATCCAGAAAATACTGGGGCAAGGAAAGGGAATAATGATAAAAAGATTCTGCAGATGTGATGAAAAGCTTCAAAAGTTTTTCTGACCTATACTACAACATCTCAGCCATCTGATCTTTGTAAGTTACCCATAGTTGATGACCATCTATATCACTGCAAGGACACCAGAAACACTAATACAGTGTCCTAAATAATCAGAAAAAGTCGCAATCACATGCTCTTGAAGTTCAAACAAATGTAAGTCAAGCAGGGATACAAAGGGCTTTTTTTTAACTTGCATTTCTTTCCCCTCTAAGGTGTGAGCAATCCTGGCAATCACTCACGTGTTCTGTGGTGTGGAACAGCTCACTGTCCCGAAGCTGAGCAGCAGTTGGTCTCTCTGTAGAGCTC
Organism: Campylorhamphus procurvoides; assembly: GCA_013396655.1. Taxonomy (NCBI): domain Eukaryota; kingdom Metazoa; phylum Chordata; class Aves; order Passeriformes; family Dendrocolaptidae; genus Campylorhamphus; species Campylorhamphus procurvoides. The sequence goes on from WBMV01002487.1 coordinate 4,686, forward strand.
TGGCTGGTGAGGAGTCTCACATACTTGGCTTGAGTAGGCCATTGCTTGGAGAAAGTATGAGGAATTTGGCCACTCCTCAGATGGGTAAGAACTTCTGTTCTTTCCATTTCTGTTCCGAAGGGCTGGAAGAGTTCTAGCAGGATAACACCCATGCTGTACATGTCTGACTGGTAATGGGGTGAAGAGAAAGTTCTGGGGTAACTGCTATTTTAATTATTAGGGGGTTTTCTCCTCATAAAATCATGATGTGAAGAAGTTTCACAACAATGAAGTTTCACTGAACAGTACTGTGACACTACTAAAGGAACACAAATTCAAACCTAGATACATTCCTCAAGATGAACTCAGAAATACAAATAATTTTTGCATTAACAGTAAACTGGAAGGCAAAGTTGAAATCCATGTTTCAACAAACACATTAGGAGGAACCTTTATGTATTTACCAGATACTATGTATTTACCTTCTGAAAGGTTTGATTTATTCCCCTTATCTATCATGTGTTAATAGAAAAAAACCAAACCACCAAACCACAGCTCCCTACCTTGAAATCATAATGAGATCCCTGCAGTTGTTCTGGTGAGGCATAGAGGCAAGTCCCCACTCCTGAAGTGTGTGTCAGTCCTTTAAAAAGGCAATTTAGACTTACTTAGTGCTGTTACCCTTTTATTTAACAGTTTAATGATTTTAGTATCAGAGAAACTTAAACCCTGAAGCCCATGAAGCTTTTTTTCTCTTACCATTTTCCCTTCCTGTCTGAAGCCACTGGTCTGCACCATCCCAAAGAAGGTCCTTGCAGGCTAATCCAAAGTCACCTATTTTTACCTGATGATCTGATCCATGTAAAAAGATATTCCTGGGCTAGAAAGCAAGACAGAGTACAATTTAAAAATATGTCTCTATAAAGAATTATGAAATTTCAGGTGTTTTAAAGTTTATAAAATCCAGTGGTTTACAGGTACAAGATAATTATTTAAGACTCTGAGTAATGAGGAAAAAACAGTCATTGCTGATACCAAATTATGTGTCTGCAACACCATTTGGGCTGAAAGACCAAATACATAGAACAAGGATCTAGGAAAAAAAAAAAAGCAAAGCAAAACAGGAAAAAACCAAAAACTTAGTGGAAAGATAAAATACTTTTTATTCCTCCAGCAAAAATGGGAAATTTGCAGAACAATGATAGAACAGGAATGGGCACGAGAGCACAGGAAATGAGCCCAAGTGAGGCAGCAGAAGGATGACTAAATAGCATTGGGCTAGACATGATGTAAACCAGAATATACTCTGCTATAGGGTAAGCACAGCTGCAATATGCTGCTTCCTTCTGGAAGAAAAGCCAAATTATGAGATGTGAGAGCTCTGGCTGGGGAAACTGAAATAGTTCTATCCATATATTCTGGCTTTGGGACCACTAGGGATGACAAACACAAGCATTATCTAGAAAGTATCTAGAATGAAAGACACTTGCTCAGGTGGCAGAAAGGAAATGGCTAATCTTCTCTTGGAGCATAAAGCAGATGTGAATAGTTTAACAGGAGATGGGGCAATTCCCACTCTTCACTTCTTCAGTGCAGGTCAAATTTAAAAGGATTGTTGAACAAGCTACTTCTTGTATCCACTGAAGTAAATAATACCCAGGACAGCCACCCACTGGACTTCTGTTCTCAGAAATTCCCATGGTGAAAGACTTTCTCAGAATATTATCACAGAAATTACTGTCTCTGCAAGGTATCTGCAAATTCACCATTAGGGAATGTATGGTGAAAACAACGAGCTCTGGCTCAAAACCAGGCTTGCAGTAACTGTATGGAATTCTGGAATTCTCTATACAACTACCAGCACTTCAGACATTTCCAGACCTTAATCACAATCTACTTGTAAGTCAATGTAATGGAGTGCTATGCTGATAGTAAAGAACATATGGTGCTGCTATAGAGAAAATAATGTCTTTTTCCACATATAACACAACTAAATTGTGCAGAGCCCAGGTCATCTCAAATGGAATATGAAGTTGCTTTTACTCTCCCATAATGTGAGTTATCTTTGTTTTCTTCAACCTCAAACAATTCCATGGACTTACTTTAATGTCTCGATGCATCACTCCCATGCTGTGGATGTAGCAAACTCCTTCCACCAACTCCTGAAAAATTTTCATTGTCCAGCAGACATCCACGAGCTGGTATGGACCTTAAAACAATTTAAATTATTTCAGCTAATTGTCCTGAGTTATCTAAGTTTATGGTGGTATGTCTGTTCAATTCTGTTTATTTATCCTGTGGAATAAATTTTTAACAGAAAGAGCATATTTTAAATATGGATTTTTCTATGAGATGGTATTTGGGAAACAGCAAAGTCACTAACCTCAAAATTCCAGACAGGAACGTTCAGGGAACATGAACATATGTCTGCCTGAAAAGGTTCTTCTGAACCCTATCAGGCAGTTACTTCATTATAAATTTAACACACTGTTTTCATGTTAAGTGCTGAACTAGCATGAAAAATACCACTCCAGATAAAAATCATACTAATTTATGCAGTGACACGCTGTCTGTATTGATTTGCACCCTTCCTTTCTGCATCCTAATCCTTCTGCTGTTGTGCTGCCCTCTGAAATTCCCCCGTCTCCTCTGGCTGTAGCTGTCCTTAATAAACTTGGTTTCTTGTTTTTATCCTTTTCCACATTACTATTTTATTAAACTACACTGTCTTCCTGCTCCAATGACCCACATCTAACATGTCTGTTGCCCCTTTGAACACTCACCATTTACTCATGCATGGATTTCTGTTTCTTCATGTCTAACCTGTGGTAACATTCACCTTTCCTCTCCTGTCACCCATGAAAGTGTAGGAAAATGCTGGTTTGCCCTAAGTAATTCTGTCATTTCCTGACCAGGAACACCATCTTTTAGCTTATGAAAGCTAAAACACTATGATTAAAGGAGAGATTAGTGGGAGTCAGCCCACAGTTAGCTGGTAAACCTGACTCTGACTGAAGAGAACAGATTTATCTTAATAGTGATTAAAACTAAGATGAAACATTAATCATAGAGTTCATGTTTTACAGCCTGTTACGCACATACTTCTTTTACACAACCACCCCAGAGAATGGAACGTGTCTCTAATGCTTTAAGAGCATTAGACTTGTTCTTCCAAATGGCAACAGTTATTGGTGCCTGCTTGGTATCAGGGCCTGAGAACTCCCCTGCTCACTCTGGCCAAGCACACAGGAGATCCTTCAGACCTATTACAAATTAGCCTGCACAGGATTTTTGATTCTTGGGAGCAAATTTTTAAATTTGTTGTAGTCTATCTGGATCAAATAATACATTTGTATTTTCCACAGCAGACAAATTAGCCTTTAGGCAGCTGAGAAAAAGCAGATTCTGTCAATAAAAAAAACTCTATTCCAAAAGAGGAGTATTGCCCAGACACTCATCTCCCCAGGGAACAACTATGCCTCAGGCACACAGCCATTCTTTTTTGAAGAGTTGTCTCAAACTCAGAAATTTAAATCCTTTTACCAACATCCATCATAAAAAACTCAATACAAGCTGCTATTTGACTAAGTGGATAAAGCATCTAATGAAGATCTGTATTACAAGCTGCTGAAGTAAAATAAAATCAGGCAACTGGACTTCCAATTAAAAGAAAATAATTATTAGCTTTACAATGAGCAAGTAAATTTTTAAGACAGTGATGAATCTTACTGGACTTCTCCTCTGTTGTCTTGTTGCATCTCTTATTACGGTCAACAATCCAATCCCACAAGGACAGTTCACACAACTGCATTTGTATATAAAGCATCAAACGATACTCCACCTAACAGAAAAATAATGGTCCATAATTTTGCCACTGTAATATGAACAGTATTTCCTCAGCTATTGTCTTTAAAGCTAATAAAAATAGCACAAAAACCCCCCAACCTCTTGATATGGAACGTTATGGAACCATAGAATTGCTTAGGTTGGTCCAACCATTTGATTTATTACCATGAATATGGAGCTCAGTTTCTGATAATGCACCAGTTCACCTGATAACTTGGACAACTCAAGCACCTTTAAAACTGGATTTCTTGCAAGAGGGAAGTCCAAACTGTAGCAGAATCTCAAAGCATTGCAGAGCTGGCTGTGTTACACAAAACATACCAGTGGTATGGTATGAGTGCCAACAGTTTCAGCAACACAGGCCCATTCCCTGCCGAAATGTGCTTTTATCTGTCTCAAAGGTACTCCTACACTGTATGGGCACCACATGACATACAGACACTTCCCTCAGCAGCATCTGCATTAGCCATCATCACTGAGTGCTGAAGATTTTCAAGTTTGGTGGGGCTGTTTTATGCAGGTTTTATGCTGGTTTATGCTTTTTATACATGCAGGTACTTTGAGAGGACTCAAGATGAGTAACACATAGCCATCTTCTCATACATGCTCAGTTTTGCCAGCCCCTCTGGTCAGCTTCCTTGTCATGGTGCCACCCATTTAAGTAGAAATCGTCTGAACTTTTGATTCTAATCACAGTCACTTCATTCTGTTAAATTTATCATTATAAATCATTCCTCTGTCTACCAAACTCCTTTACAAACATCACTAAATTACACAGCAAGTAGGTATATTTAAAGAGAACTGTATTTACCTCAAACTCTCCACAGAGAGCTACATTATTCCTGGCACATTCTTCAGTGCAGGACTTACTTTCCGTGCTAGCATTTTCATCCAGGCTGGAAGGAGGTCCCCATGTTGAATGATTGTTCACATCAGTTGATACATTGCTAACATTATTTACAGAGTCCTCTGGTAAGTCGATGGAAAATTTACATTTATTTGGTTTCACACACTCTTTACCACTGCTGTTTGTAAAATCATTCTTTTCGTCCATGTTTTGCACTGATTCACCACCCACACTTCTAAGACTGGCACTGTCACAGGACTTCTTGTCTTGTGAGGTGAGGTCAGCAAAGATAATGGAACTGCCACTGTCTGCACTCTGAATGTGACAGTGCTCACTGAAAATAACAAAGGCAGAGAAATCCAAATGAGCACACAGTTTCATACCATCTATTTGCCATACACCATACTGAAAACTCTTTTTTTTCCCAACTGCAAACTGCACTCCCAAGTAAGAGTTCAGCTGTTTCTCCACATAAAACTCCAGGGTTACATAACTGGCAGTGAATTGCCACTGTAATACCTTCCCCAGGAAGGATTTGTGACAGCTGATCCAGACAGCTCTGTGTCACACAGACCTGGGTCACAGCATTCACTGGACAGAGGATGATGCAGCTCCAGCCCTCTGAACTTAGGAAGTTACACTCTAATTCCCATACAATTCCACCCCCTCACTGGAAGGGGTAACCACACTGCTGGGAGCAGAGGGCCCCATCAATAATGTGAGTGCACAGTACTGATCACTGTTTCTGACTGGCACAGAACCTTGGAAGCAAACCTGAAGCCCAGTACTACACAGCCAGGCACGCAGAAACTGAGAGACCCAAAGAAGGCAGAAGTACCTTCAGCTTATGCTGTAAGAAGACAAATACTGGCACAGATAATTCAGACCTTTTTGGTTATGATTTGAAAGTAAAAAGAATTATATGCTGAATTCTGCAGTCTTTTAATGTTACTTAAAAAAGCCTTATGTTAAAGTCAAATACATTACCACTGAGATTTGTAATACTCACTTGCTACTCTCTTGCTCCAAAGACAATGGCAGCAACTCCATTACTGTTTTACCTGTTGGATGAAAAGATAAATATGGTATTTTATAAAACAATGTATGCATATATTTACTAAAAATTAGTATTTAAGCTACAGCATCTTACTGAACTTAGTTACCTGTAGATACCTCTAGATTACCTCTATTCTACTGCTGCAAAACATGCTTTGTCAAAGACTACAAAGAAGCAACCCTAGTATGTATTTCATTCTTCTTTAAATGAAAATATCTGTTGTACAAAGGCACTAAAAGGATTGTCCTGGAGTCTCAGGTATTTAATTAGACTGCACCTTTAAAAAGCCAGCCTGTTTAAAATAAGGCTTATAACACACAGTTAAAGAAGCAGCTCCACAAGATACCACCCTTCACATCAATGCTGCTCCTGTTTTGAAGACATCTGGCATTTTGGAAATAACTGTTATTAAAATTGCATTTTTATGTGAAAAAGCTGTTTGTTTTAGCAGAGAAGCAAATATATAACACCAGACTTGTAAGACAACTAAGTACCACAGAACCTCCCTACAGATCTCATTAATGTACTTACATTACCACCACTGAATACTTGTGAAGGTCCACAACTAATCATCCTTTGAGATTCTCCAGATCACTGATTAAAAAGTTTTGCCTGTTTTACTATAAACTTCCTATGCATTTTCTTTTGTGCTTATAGCTGGCTGGGCAACAAGTCAGTGACTTGGAAAGCAATAAAGTCAAATAGAGCATAACCAAACCTCCCACTAAGAGAGGATCAAAAGATTTAACTACTCAAGGCATTCAGGGGAAGGACAAGAAAGGGACCAACGGATTAGGGTTACAAAGGGACCAAAGGAGGGAGTGTGGAGAGAGCTGAGAACAAAGAAACTGAAGAGAAAAAAAAAAGGGGGGCCAAGAAGGTGTAAAATGAACACAAAAGTAGGTAAATTCTCAACAGTTACAGAGAGGAGCTGATACACAAAACAATCGGATTGCTCTGTCAGTGAAACACAGTTCATCCAATTTAAAAACTCATGTAGAAAGCAATCTAAGAATTTTGGGGGTTTTTTTGGCATTATTTATTTCCAGATTTTTTCAGGTTTTCTAAACTCTTTTCCAGACAGCAAGAAAGGTATAGCTGGAGATTTATTCTAGTTTGGCTGGAACTCTGAGACTCCAAAACATGGTAGCAAATTTGTTATTTTTTTTTTAATCCTATTTATCTTCACCCCAATATCCAAAGTGGCTCATTCTCCATTATTATTCACTTGTCAACTCGCTACTTCTTGCATTAAAAGGTTTTCATTGCATTCCACTGAACTTCACACAAATTTAAACTCCTCCTCATGCCACCAGAAGTGAAGTTAATAGTCTCACAGTTCCAAATTCATCATTAAGTGACAGGTAAGCTATCTCGTAAGGAGGGACTGAAATGTACAGAAGGACCTGCTGACCACCTGTGGTTTTCCTTTCTTTTGATTGTTTTAAGGAGGGGAAAATACCAGTTATTTTATCAAGTAGTATGATAACAAATACTAACAGGCCAGAGGTTGAAAGGTGCAAGCAAGAATTACACAATATGCTGTACTTTCCTTTTGGCTGTACTGTTTGAACTTGTTCCATCCACGCAGTGTGATAGCCAACAATATTGGGATGCTGCAGCCCAGCCAGCACTTTCACCTCCCGCAGCACCTGAAAGGACAGAAAAACCCCAGTGGGACAGTCCTGTATTCTGAGTGCTCAGTAAACACAAAAGACACCAAAAATATCAGTTTCTCACAGAAAAGGAAGAGAGAAAATTATTACAGAAACAGAAAATTCAGAAGCTTTAAAACAAATTTTGATTCTCATGGTTGCAGAGATGATCAAATTCAAGTAATTAATACACTTTTAATGGACTTAAATACAGCTCATTTACTTTGTCTACTAAGTATTGATAGTGTTAAACCTTTAGAAATGCAGAATGCATAAAAATTATATTAACATTTTTAATGTTTTGGGAAATATTAGCTGCATTCATAAATTAAATCAGAACAAGCCACAGTCAACAAGGAGTCAAAACAGGGATGAAACACAGGAAGAATACCTTCATGCAGTCTCTTCTTGTAGCCTTCTTAATTTTAATTTTTTTAATAGCATAGAACTGACCATCTAACTTGTTTCTGACCTGAAAACAATTGCAATAGGATAAAATTAGATGTTAGTGTGTTTAATTATTTAAATCCTTTAGAACCTGCTACTTTCTAAAAATTAATTTCTGCTCTCCATTCATATGGACTATCACCTGTATCAAGAGAATAAAACTGGGTTTAGGCCCCATCTGTCTAAGATAAGGAAATTCTACTTTTGTCTTACACTACAAGTATTTAACACAATTCAACATTGGGTCAGACAGTTTATGTTCATACTAAGGCCGATTGTTTTTCAAGCAGCCACACAACTGAAGCATTGGGGTTTGCAGACTAATCAGTTCCTGAGGCTGTTTAAAGTCAATACAATACTTCATATGTAAAATAAGAAGCTTTCATTCATTTTAAAACAGTCAAAGTACACAAAGTAAAACATCTGATATATCCTACTTCTGACAAACAGAAAGCTAATCACAACTGAGCATCTTTTGAAAAGAAACACCAACTTCCTCCTAAGGTGTAGGTTGGCACCTCTTCTATTCAATAAAACGCTACAGTCAAAACAGTAACTCTAAATTCCACAGAAAAACTAAACATAAACAGACCAGTTATAAATGGGAAGTAACGAATACCTTGTATACTTTGCCATATCCTCCTTTTCCAAGCCTTGCAACCTCATCAAATTCATTCAAGTATCGTGAAGTCTGTGCTTCAAAGTGAACTTCTTGTTCCCTGAGCAAAAAAAAGTTAGGCTGCATTAAACTAAATTACACCTTTTAAGTAAGATATAGGTGTACACATTCTAAAAATACCATTCATATGATGAAAACTGACATTACCATGCTGTACTAGTCACTGTCTCAGTGAATATGAAAACCAGAGACTGCAAGAGCATGCATATGTGCTACAAATCCACAGTCTGTATTAACAAAAGTATTCAGATGATTTATTTTATGTTTATGCCTGATAAATCTTGTTTTCCTGAATGGTGGCACTGAGTATGACAGTTGTACCACAGATGAAATTTTCACCAGATCATTTTGAAAATTTGGAGAATTTTTAATCCTTTTTTTCCTATGTATCAGAGCCAAAATATGAAATGCAGTATTAATTACATTCAGAGCAGAGCTGGAGCTCTAGAGAGGGAGTTAAGTTCAGTATTTCTACATGCTTTGAATACATACCCAATTGCATGAGGCTCTCTGTTATCAAGTTCCTATGAAACAACAAAATCCAACATAAATACATGCCATATGGACAGAATAACAGATCTACTGTGCCACCAGCACAGACAGCTTAATCAAAACAGAAACTACAACCGTGCTCTTACAAGAAAATGAGGTTACTGACAGCCACTCACATGCTGCAGAGAGCTTCACCAAATTAAAGTACTATTATCCCACTGGTAATCTGTTAACATCTCTCTGCTAGAGAGATTACTGCCCTTTTAGAGTTCTGCTGGCAAACAGGATAAAATGGGGGCTCCAAAATGTGCTTAAGACAAAATTAACTAGCTTAGTTCAAGCAGTGAGATAAGCAAACTGGTCTGATTCAGCCTGAAGCACAGTACACAAATCACACCCTCCACAAACGTAAATACAAGGGTGTTAACATAATCAACAGTTTAAAGTTGGAAATGGATGGCTGTCCATTGTCAAAAAAGCTGTAGCAGTATTTAAAACACCTTGCCTGTGTTTATAAACACTTTAACTATTTTTTTTAAAGTACGAAATACTGCTGACTTCAAAAACTTTGGTTTGCACCTATAGAACCAGAACATGCCAACCCAAACAGCTAAGGGAGGAGTACCATTGTGTGTAATTACTAAAAAGACCCAATCCGCTATTAAAAGAACCCACAAACAAAAGCTCCCTAATGCAGAGGGTGCCAAAGACATGTAACAAAGCTTACCCCATTAAGTATTTGTTGACTGGCTGCTTTCATCAGCTCAGTAATGGCTCTATTGTGCTGCAGCCTTACAGTACTAAATTCATCACAGAAGGCAAAAGGGGAGAGCAGCCCTGTTCTTGTGAAAGCCTCTCGAAGTACTGCACAAAGGAACAGAGAAAGGTCAGAGAAACATTAAATAAAGCCTGCCAATAAGACCATGCAAATGAGAAACTTTATTTGAAAGGTAAGGCATCTGAAAAACTGAACGGTCCCTCCTACTCTAATGCTGTTCCTGTACTCCTTGCAATAAAAACTAATTAAACCCAAACTAGAGCTGCTCTGTGGGAATTCCTTGGCATAAGACAGTTATTTGCCAAGCCCTTCAAGGTCACAAACCGCAGCTCATTCTCTTGCTCATCTCAGCTGATGAATTATACAAACATCCACCCATTCACTTACATTTTACTTTTGGACTAATTTCCTATCGGTGAAAAGAAAAAATCCAAAGTAGGTTCACCAATCATGAGAACTCCTTAATAATCAGAGGCGGCAGTGCCAAGATTTTCCAATTCACATCCAAACCCACACACATGTGCACATACTCCTAATAAAGAATGAAGTCTCTCCCTTCTGCCACCACCCCAAGCATCTCACCTTTCTAAGCTGGGGTGAGACAACTGTCACACAAAAAATTAATAAATGCTGGAGATGGTGCAACTGTGAAGATGCTACAAAAATGTACCTAGAAGTTTTAGGAGTTCCAAGGTCTTAAAAGTAACGTGCTCATAAGAGTTTTTAAGGTGTTTCTTTAGGACCAGTATTTCACAAATCAGCCTACTACTTGATCTTTTAAAGGAGACAAAACGTATGGGAAGTGAACCTCCAAGAAATCACAAATTTTACTACACAAGCCTTAAGGACACAGTTACACACACCAGAGAAGTGGGGAAAACCCATCCCTGAGAACACGAACCACAAAACAGAAACAACTAATGCAGTTCATTTTTCTTTTATTCATCAGGTTTCTTTCACCTGGGAAATTGGTTTAAATTACACCAATGGAGGAATGTAATTTTCCATATATACGTACATACAAGCAGCTACATACTTTGGAAAATGCACAGGTTGTTTTTTATTATTCCTCTCCCAAAAGGAGAAAATTTGGTAGAGTTTTTTTTCCCCAGTATATTTTGGTTTACTGAAGTTAAGACCCAGGACCAAATATCTACATCAGACTGCAAGAATAAAAACTTACAGTTGTCTGCACTGTTGTTACTGGATGTTATAGAAGGCTTAAATTTTAACTAGGAACAACACAGATTGTATTTTCTGCAATCATGTATAGTAAGGAGAAAAACTTTGGATATTCTTTCTCAAATGCATTAAATATATGCCTAAATGAACAAAATACCCAAGGTAAGTCACACACCAAAATGACAGATTTTAAAAGTAACACTTCACACTTAAAGCTGGGAACTCCCTGAATGATATCAAAAGACTTTACAGCAAAATAAAGGAATTTCCCAGAATATAATTTTGAAAGATTTAATGAAAACTATGCTACAGCTATTTCTTCATAAATATTTTATTAAATTCCTCTTCTTCCTGTGTTTTTCGATCATATTTAACAGTTACATAATTTACACTGCTGCCCTTTTCATGATGCAACTCACATGACTTAGCTGGAATAGAGCAGTCTGATCCTTGCATCTACAGCAATATTCTGTTACTCTTTTCAAAAATAAGACAAGTTGCCATTCCCAATTAAGTTGTTTCAGGGTTTTCATCCCCTTCACAGAATTACTCCTGTCCCAACGGGATAAAACTCACAGCTTTGTATTGCTATTACCCTGTAATTCTGCACAGAAGGACCTAGTAGGTATTGCGGCAAGAGAGTTTAAGAGATAGGAAAGAACAACTCTTACTAACTTCGGAACAAACACCTGGAGTGCACGGGGTTGTGCGTGTACATGTGGCAGAGATGCTCCAGCAGCGACACGAGCAGCAGCTGGTTCTGGATGGTCGAAGTGAACTTCACGAACTTCTGCGACCCGTTCGCGACCCGCAGCTCGGCCGGCACGTCGGACTCTGGAAGGGAACAGCCAGGCCTTCGAACTTCGCTCTCGGCACACACCAATTCACCCGGACACCACAAAAACAACACGCCCCGCGCAGCATCAGCGCACCCCGGGCTGCCGCTGAGCGAGCGCGTTAAGGTGCTAATTAGGAAGACAATTAATTTTTGTAAGTGCCCACGGAAAGCCGGTGCCCGGGGAGGGGGAGCTCTGCATCCCCCCGGCGCAGGGCAAGGCAGGGCCGCTCTTGCATCACCCTCAGACCGCGGGGGCAGGCAGGGCAAGGCAAGGCAGGGCAAGGCAAGGCAGGGCAAGGCAAGGCAAGGCAAGGCAAGGCAAGGCAAGGCAAGGCAAGGCAGGGCAAGGCAGGGCAAGGCAAGGCAAGGCAGGGGAAGGCAGGGGAAGGCAGGGGAAGGCAGGGGAAGGCAGGGCAGGGGAAGGCAGGGCAGGGGAAGGCAGGGCAGGGGAAGGCAGGGCAGGGGCGGCCGCAGCTCCGCGCCCCTCCTGCCCCCCCA
>WBMV01002487.1:17871-85412 GCA_013396655.1 Campylorhamphus procurvoides
CTCCCCGGGCCTGCGGGGCCGGCTGCGTTTTGTTTCGCGCGTGTTCGGGCTCTTGCCGCGCTCAGCGCGGACATGTTGCGTGTGGTGCCTGCCCCTTCCCCCTTTCCCCTTTCCCCTTCACCTTCTCCTGACCGCGGCCTTTCGCTGTCGGTGTCGGAGCTCTCTCGGGAACCGGAGCCCCTCCGCTGGCGGTGTCTGGGGGCACGCCGAGCCCAGCCGGTGTTTGAGGGGTGGGTGGGGGCACACCGAGCCTGGGCCGGTGTTTGATGGGTGTCTGGGTGTTTGGGGCGTTGGGGACACACCGGGCCCGGGCTGGGTGGGTGTTTGGGGACACACCGGGCCCGGGCCGGTGGGTGAGGGATGAGCGCTGCCCGCCGCTCCTCGCTAAGGCCGAAGGAGTTAATTACTTTCGCCTCTCCTGCTTTCATTTTGTTCCGAAAGTCAAAGCGGTGTGTGTCCGTGTGCCCGCAGTGCCCCGCATGGCCCGGGACAGCCGCAGGGATCCCCTGCCCTTGTTTCCCTGTGCCCGCGGGGTGTCACAGCCGTGCCCGGAGCGCTCGGCTCGCACGGAGATAAAGGCGCAGCCACACGCCCTGGTTGAGCGCGGCTCTGCACGGGATCCTGTAAAACCCTCCCAGCCGTGATTTATTGTATGCAAAGCGGGGACCAAGCATAAATATTTAGGTCCGGCTCCTAACTGATGTGTGTTGTGATGAGACTGCTAAAAAAATCTGAACAACGCTGATGCAACACTCCAGCGGGGAGGAAAGTGGCTGCTTTATCTGGTTTACTCCTCAGTATCGTGCTGGGAGAAGGCTGTTCTGGGAATAGCACAGGAGGTAACTCTCAGTACACACGGCACTATAAATTTATGGTCAGTGGTGCAGGAACAGAGTCTATGTGTGTGTTGAACAATGGGAGAGGAAGAATACCAGCGCTTGTAGTTTTTGTACTACTTTGTCAAAGGGATGTGATGTTCAAATTAAGAATTATATTGACATATTTTGAAGAAGTGGTGTGTCTGAGTCGTTCCTACCAGCATTGATATCTGCTGCTCTGTGGTGGTTGATACCTGGTGATGTGGTACTCGGTTGTCAAAACAAATTTAAAAATACATAAGGCTTCCCTCATTGGCCCATACAAGGCCCAAGCCCTTTTGTGATAGTATTCTTCTGTTTGCTTTTCACTGCAGTCTGGATTCTGGTTTTTATCCTGCAAATATGTTTTAAATATGTTGCTGAAACCCCTTCCCTTTCCATCAGAGAAAGGAGATGTCACTGGTATTTGCAGTTTGAAGCCTGAATCTTACCTGAAAATCACTGAGTCCAAGAACTGTCATCTTTAGTTTTCCACATGGATGAGGATGTCTTAATTTTTCAGTAAAATGAGAGTGAATTTTCCATTTTTGTGCATTGTCATCTCATAAATGGAAAATATGTATAGAGTGGATTTTAAATTGAAAATTTACAGGGGGGAAAAATCTAATTAAAGGCTTTGTGCATAATTTGTCTTTTGTGGGACTAGAAGTTCTCCAATTTACTGTGCTTTGTTTAATCTACCTGAAGTTCTATCATCAGCAGTCAAGTTGTACCATGAATCTGAAACTGCTTTATGCATTGTTCTCTTAGATATTTCAGCATAACAAAGCAGCTTGTGCTTTAAATCCTCAGTCAAGTTTGTAGTTTTGCTAAACTTAAAAAGGCCCTACATGCTATAGTAAAGTAGTAGTAAAAATTTACATACAGAAATTGATAATTAGTCATGTAGTTATTCAGCAGCTTACTATGCACACACAATTACTCAGAGGTATCATCTTGAAACCTAATCAACGTGCTATAAAGGACTTAATACCAGTTCTTGAGGGCTGAGGATTTGTTTTGCTTTCATTTGCTTTCAGCATTCTCTTTTTATAGCTTACATTCCTCTGTTGTTTTTCCCTGGCAAAACATAAAACTTTGCATAAGCAGAACTGAAAAAGATGCTTTTTAATTCAGCGTTTTGGTTGATAGTAAGCATTGTAAATGTGATAGGTGCAAAATACCACACGGAGTGCTGCCAAAATTCTATCCAAACAAATACTTCTCAGAAGGGCAGAAGAAACCCAGGTGGAAATAAATTTGCAAGTGTTTTCTTGCTCTCCTTTCCCAAGATTTCTCAGGGAGGTATCCCATCCTCTGTCTCAGAGATGAGTGGTTCCCAGGAGCAAAATGATATTGGCCAGACAACTCTTCTTCAATCTCAACAGGCCAACACTTGAATGTGCCATTGTTCACAGCTCCCTTTAAGAGAAAGGTCTTCATAACTAGAATGGCTTAAAATCCCATGAAAGTGTAAAAAATGCCATCAGTCACCAGCTCTGCTGAAATTAAAAGTAATGTTGATGCAGTTTTGATGGCCAATTCTACTTGGAGTGTTTAGTTTTGTGATGGGTGGGATTTTTTTGTTTGTTTGTTTTGGGGGTTTGTTTCTTTGTTCTTAATCATTCTTAGCAGCTGCTTAGTTCTTCAAGCTCTTTGAGACTCAGTGACAGGGTTCCCCCTAGTCTTTTCTTTATGGAATGCTTCTTGATGCTCCTTGTGTCAAACAGAACTTTTGCCTTGTTGCAGATATGAACAATGACCATAGTTAACAAGCCAAAATCCTCAAAGTCTAAAAAATCTTCATCGAGAAGGTCTGACACATCTATGAAACCCCGTACTAAAAAAATGACGTCACGCACCGCAAGTTTGGGCCGGGTACCGCCTACAGAAGATCCAAACAAAGTCTCTGTGGACAAAGGCCCTGGAGGGCATATTTATTGTAGATCATCTCAAAAATCGAAGCCTTTTGCCCAAAGAGATCTAAGTAAGTGTGTTGTCTGTCCTCCTCCCTTTTTCTTCAGAACAAAACAAAAGTAGAAGTGGTTCTTAGTTGTTGCATTGCTATGAAAGGGGACTACAGTGAAGTAAGGCTTTCATGGTAGACTTCAATGTTGTGCATCCCCTGAGGCAACTGAAGGGACAAGTGTTGCAGAACTTAGTTTTATCTATTTGTAAATTAGCTTTGATGTCTTTACAGTCAAATAAGGGGAGCTTTTCATAATACATAGACTTATACAGGTCTTTTCTGTAATGCAGAGAAAAGTGCATTTTACCATGACTACTCATGGCTTCCATTATTCACAAGTCTTTGAATGATAATGCTGCTCAGGAAGAGATCTGATATCTGTGGGGTGCTTTCTGTGCTCCTTGCTTATTTTTGTCTTGGTTCTTACTGTGTAAGTGTTTGTGGTTTAAGTTACAATAAGGAAAACCCTAATAATTTAATTAACAGATTAAAGACTATAGATGTAAAGAAGCCTGGTACGAAAAGAAGAGTGGTAGTTTGTCTTACATTAGAAGAATTAAAGCAGGTCAATAAAGTATTGTCCAAACCAGTGTGTTGAGCAGTAAATTGAAATGGTGGTGTTAGACCTGTGTGTTATGTGTTCTGGGTTCTGGAGCAGAGCTGGTTCTTCAGGGTGCTCCTGCAGAACGTTACTTTTTAAATACCCTCTTTGAAACCAAACCAGTACATCTCTTTCAAACTACAATTTTGCAGTTGTTAATGATGGGATTGCTCCGCCACAAAGAATTCTTTTTCCACCTGAGAAAATCTGTATGGATTGGCAACAAACCCAAAGCGTTGGAGTTGGACTGCAGAACCTCGGCAACACGTGTTTCCTTAATTCCACTCTCCAGTGTTTGACCTACACGCCTCCTCTTGCCAATTACATGCTTTCCCTTGAGCACACCAAGTCATGTGAGTACTTTCGAACATTATAAATCTGTTGGACAGCTCTGAAGGTGAGAGAAAAACAGTGATTGTGTGAAGGAAATTGGTAGTTGTCCTGTTTTATCTGTAGGAGCATGTTTTGAACATGAGCTTAAAGGTCTTTTCCAGCCTAAACGATCCTCTGATTCTGTTAACAGAAGGCTCAGAATAGCAGATCAAGTGAATTTGTTAATTTAATGTGCCGTGGTAAAACTTAAAGAAAAGATCGTTTCTTGCTTCATGTGAATAATGAAGTACGTTGTAAAGGAAGGCATTTGATGAACATTTGGCATTTGGGTTTCCTGCTGGTAGAAAGGTGATAAAATTGAGCATGTCGGCGCCGAAGATTCGTACTCTTTACAGCCTTGATACTGTATTGCACTAATACTGTGATAAATTTTGTGTTCAGTGTTGACCCATTAAAAAATAAACCAAACCCTAGAAAGCACTACAGGCTAATCTCTTAGGAACTGAAATAGAAATTTGTGGGGGACTCTATTAAAATTTAGACTGATTTTATTCTAAATAAGTTTGTATTTTTTAAACCCTTGAGTTTGTGTTCTTTGAATTTTGTTTTTCCACTTGAATTTATATAAGCCTAGGGGAGTCTCTTTTCATATCCTTAACTTGTTTTTTTCCTGTATACTTTCTAGTCTGATATCTTAGTGTTTATTCCTAGAAATTTAATTATGTGTTTTTGCTGAATATAAAAATTATTTCAGTTAAGAATCATAGAATCACAGAATAGTTTGGGTTGGAAGGAGCCTTAAAGATAATTTAGTTCCAACTCCCTGCTGTGGGCAGGGACACCTTCCACTGAGTGTGTTCAAGGTCAGGTTGGGTGGGATTTTGAGCAACCTAGTCTGGGATTCTACAGGTTTTATTCTACATTTCTGCATAATAAACTGCCACAAAGCTGTTGGGATATTGACCCTTGAGGAAAGGAGAATGTAACATGGAGAGTGGACATTTCAGCCCTAACTTAAGGACTCTTATTTTGTGGGGGGTTTTGTAGCAATGTGTATTTTGACTAGACTGGGCTGTGTCTTGTCTCCCTGCTCAGGTCATGTAGAAGGATTCTGTATGATGTGCACAATGGAAAGTCACATCAACCAGGTCTTGTGTTGTTCTAATAATGCCATCAAACCTACATCTGTTATCAATGGCCTTAAAAGTAAGTAATTTGATATGGCTTTATTTTTTATATTTTCTATTTTTTCAAACTTATTTGTTGCATATAAATAATTTTGATACTTTAAAGAAGAGAGATTTTAGAAATATGTGCTTTCTTTCATTCTATAAGAGAAAAATATTTAATAATCTTCTTATTTATTAGGAATAGGAAAACATTTCCATTTTGGCAGTCAAGAGGATGCACATGAATTCTTATGCTTCACTGTTGATGCTTTACAGAAAGCTTGCTTGAATGGAAGCACCAAGTAAGCATAAACAAATTAACTTTTAAATATTCCCTAGCCCCTCTTACTCCTTTATTGACTGTCATAAATGAAAACTTTATGTCCTAAGTTTTCATAAAAACTGTTTGAGGGGTTAACTTGCAGCCTTCAGTCTTCTGAAGTCTGACTCTTAATTTATTTCCAGGTTGGACAGGTCTTCTCAAGCCACCACACTTATTTATCAAATATTTGGAGGATATCTAAGATCCCGAGGTACGTTTTAATTTGCTTCTTTTGAACTGATCTGTGTCTGTCTGTAGTGAAGGAGTTTGTAGTTTGACTGAACTAACATGCATGAATAACTTCAATTTGCACAGTTAGTCTCCCTGACATGTTGTTAAGCATTTGTGTTTTGATTGCAGTAAAGTGCTTGAACTGCAAAGCGGTGTCGGATACGTACGAGCCGTTCCTCGACGTTACCTTGGACATAAAGGTGAGGGGTTTTGTGGGGGTGGGTGGAGGTGTGTAAAGACTTGTAGAGCTTTGTAAAATACAGTAATTTTGCTTAAAAACCTGTATGGTTGAAACAAAAGAACTTGGGAGTGGATTGGACTTTGTTGTTCTGTGGATGCCATGCAAATGGTCTCCATGTTTGTATTGGATTTAAGCTGGAAAAATAATTATTATATCTATACAAACAATGATACTGTCATACTTCACAATTATTCTACTTCAGTGTTCATCTATTGTTAGACTGATGGGTTGATTGTTTTCATTACTGATGCCAAAGCATATCACAGAGGCTGGCTGTGGCATTGCAAGATTTATTTATTTTGAAGTAGAATCATTTTCAAATGAGGTAAATGCTCAGTGTGCTGTTTCTGCCTCCTCCACAGTGTTTGCTGGTTCACAATAGGTCATTCACGTGTGAACTAGCAAGGGTCTCTAGTGAAGTCCTAGTAAGTGTTTGAAATTTTGTATTTCTAGTGACTTAGTGCTCTACTTTCTTACTCATGCAGGCAGTCACATCTGTCACCAGAGCTCTAGAACAATTCGTGAAGCCGGAACAGCTGGATGGTGAAAATAGCTATAAATGTAGCAAGTAAGATTATTATTAATTACACCATAATACAAGATATGTGTTTAATGCTGTGCATGATTTAGAGCATAAGTTATCTTTTGACTCTGTTTAGCAGTAAGACAGTGAGGCATGGCTCACTGTTTCATTGAGTTTTGTTTATACAACTAATACACTGAAATCATTCAAAGCTTGGAAAGTAATGCATTTATTTCTAAGTGAGTAGTTTTTGTGTTTCTGTTTAAATATTTGGAGATATATTGTAAGAATTGTGGTCATTAGCTCACATTAGACTTTTATTCCTAGTCTTGTCTACACTGGGGCTTGTCAGCCTTCCTAAGTGTGGAGTTGCACACTGAAACATGGCCAGAAGATAAAGGAATGTCAGAGCAGTAGTGGTGAGCTGGAGCATGGAGCTGTGGGCAAGGATTTGGGGTGGGAGGCAGCACCAGCTTCCTGAAGGTCCTGGTGCTCCCTGTGAAACAAAGTGAGGTTGGGGCTTGGTGGATGTGAACAGACTCCATGATAATCAACGTCTGGGGGCTCCTTGAGCAGTTCTGGAATTGTGACACCTGTGGATGGCTTTTGTCTGAAATGAGGCACCCTAAACCTGACCTGTGCTTAGTGAAAGCTGTGGAGCTCAGATGTTCCATGTGCTAATCAACATGGGAAATATTTCTGTGGATGTAAGAGCGTTGAACATTTGTATCAGATATTTTGGCAAAACAAGTTTGTTATTCAAACATAAACTCAGAGCAGCAAAGCCCTCCAGGCTCAGTTCTGTAACACTCCTGTCTGATCCTTCTAAATGAAAAATGCAACACCTGCTTTTTGGTGTTGGAAAGCTTCAGTTAATTAGTACATCTGAATGCAGATGGTGAATAAAGAGCATCCAATGGGCCATTACACCAGTGTAATCCCAGGTTCATTTAGTCTGTGGATCCCAGCAAGCAACATGTAATATATGAAGAATTCCCATGGTTTACAGGTTGTGGCTGAGAACAAGTAAGATAACTGTGATAAGCAGCTCACATCTGAATTGCAGGATCCTTCATTAATGTGGGGGGTGAGGAGTTTAGTCATGCATAAAGCCAGGAGTTTCAGTCTTTTTGTGAGTTTAAAAAGAAAGGTTGATGTAGGTACAGTATCATTTCCATTGCTGGTAAACCTATTATATTACTTTTCAATTTTTTCTGATTGATGTTTTTCTTTTATTCCTACCATGATTTCATGATTTTTTTCTAATACAGATTACTGCCTGAAAACGTTGTCTCTAATTACAAGTTTCATATATTTTTATATACCACTTTTTTTTGTTTATTCTGGGTGGGGCTCTCTTTTTGTTCATAGGCTTTCTCCATCAGTTTGAAATTCTCTAGCCTTGTATTTTGACATCGGAGTTTGAAAAGAGGCTATTTAATTCTCATTGGTAACTCTCAGCAGTATTTTTGTTGACAATGTGAAGTGACAAGTGTCAGTCTTTGTGCTGGTGGGTGCCTTTCAGGGCTTATTCTGTTCCTCCTGCCTTTGAATGCAGCCAACAAGATGGACATTTTGTTGGAAGGACTGCAGGTGGTTTCACTCTCTTTCCAGACAACCTCAGTACCTGAAAACTTAATACAGCCCAACTGCCTCCTGCAGAATGACTGTTCCCTTCCAGTGACTGGGTTTTTTACATTTTTTTACAGCCTTAGCTTTTTGGCATAAGAAATGTTCAGGCATTTCTTTGGCTATCAAAAGATAATGTTCTAAATCCTTTATTCTTTGTTCTATAGTTATCCTCTTCTATCCTGCTATCTTCTCTCTGTTAACAAAGCTGAAATGCAATTTATGGACTTACGAAAAGATCTGACATGTTGTGCAAGTAAATATCATTCCAGTAGCATAAGCATGTGTGAGAGATGAAAACTTGTTTGACTTTTGGGTGGGAAAAGAGTAGACTGTTAGAAATTTGTCTGTGCTTGTTTTAAGGTGCAAAAAGATGGTTCCAGCGTCCAAGAGATACACGATACATCGCTCTTCCAATGTCCTCACAATATCCCTGAAAAGATTTGCAAATTTTACAGGTGGAAAGATCAACAAGGTATAGTTACAGCTGCAATGCTCCTTTACCTTCTTGGAATGGGACATTTCCCAAAGATGAACACTCATTTTAAAGTTGTTCATGTTGTCAGGCAGTACCTGTAGTGTAAGAGAAATGGATATAACAACTATGACTTAATGTTCTAATAGCTGTAAAGCTCCTTTGTGACCAAAAGAATATGCCTTGAAGAGCTAATTTTGTAAAAAATAGTTATCTATAACTGAAATTATTAAATATTATGAGAAATATTATTTTTAAGTGAATCAAAAAATATATTCGTAACATCCTAGTCTGTGTTTTCAGATGTGTTTTTTTCAGCCTATTCC
The DNA here is from genome assembly GCA_013396655.1 of Campylorhamphus procurvoides. Lineage (NCBI taxonomy): Eukaryota > Metazoa > Chordata > Aves > Passeriformes > Dendrocolaptidae > Campylorhamphus > Campylorhamphus procurvoides. The sequence continues at coordinate 26,548 of WBMV01002487.1, forward strand.
ATGAAGTATTTCAGGCTGATTTTTGATTCTTCTTTGTGTTTAGGATGTAAAATACCCTGAATATTTGGATCTTCGAGCATATATGTCCCAATCCATTGGAGAACCTCTCATCTATGCTTTATATGCAGTTCTTGTACATAGCGGCTTCAACTGTAATGCTGGGCACTATCTCTGCTTCATAAAGGTAGATATCAGCTCCATTCCTAGCAGGGAAAGTCTGTGCTGGCTGCGAAATTAAAATGTTACTGCTAACCTCTGTTTCTAGGGGAAGAGATTTCATTATGTGTTCTGTTGGCTTTGTTTTGGTATGTTTTGTTCTGTAGAGGTCTATTTGTGATGTCCTTTGGAACACAAGCAATTCATCTAAAGATATATTATCTTTATTTGCAGGCTGGTAATGGACTTTGGTATCGAATGAATGATGCCTCAGTAGAACTTTCTGATATCAAAACAGTTCTCAATCAGCAAGCCTATGTACTTTTTTATATCAGGTAATAACAACCACTAAATGTGTTCAGAATATTTTTACTGTCAAATTACTGATAATTTTCTTCAAGTCTTTCTCTTCACCCTAGGAATATATTACTATTCATACAATTCAGTTCTGTCTAACTGGAAATTTCCCAAGTCATTTATTTAAATATCTTTCATTACTTGGCCTTAAACTCCTGCACTTGTGTGTACTGCTATATATCTGCTCTCTGTAGCTGGCTCATTTAGAGAAGAGGAGAAATTATGGCCCTAGATGATGTAAGGCTGAATTACTGCTCAGAAAAGGATAGTCATCGTAGGAAGACCATTCTCTAATTTTCAGTTTGTAGTCTTGGCAGAGTCTTTTGTCTGTGTCTTGCATGTCCTACAGAGTGTTTCAGTGCAGTGCTAGGATGGGGTTTAACCCCGAGCAGGCTGAAGGGAAGGCTCTAAGCTGGGCTCTCTGCTTCCCCAGGCGCTATGACTTGACGCTCGGGGAACGCGCCTTTTACCTGCCGGCGCCGTCGTACCCGCGCCCCTTCCTGGGCCAGCGGGGAGCCAACAGCAAGCAGGCTGCCTTCATGGGACCACGGCTTCCTCCTCACATGATCAAGGTAACCACGGGGGGCACAGCATGGCACCACATTATACTGGGGGGGGGTTTCTGTTGTTGTTTTTTAGCACCTGAGGTTTATTTTCCCATCACAGCCCTCGTGCTCCAGCCAGGGTTGTTCAGACAGTGGATAATCCTGCACTGTGTGGCCATGCTGCTTCACTGCTTTATCCTCCCAGCTCAGCTTTCTGAAGCACTGGGAGCTGTGCTCTTGAGGTGGTTTAAGTAGTCTATTAATGCTTAAATAATTTAAATTTTAAAAGTAAATATTCCCCCCAACCCCTAGTGTCACTTCAGCTGAAGCTGTGAAAACAAATTGTCTTATTCCTGATTACCAGAAGAATTACTCCAGTGTTGTCAGGGAATGTTTAGAGGGGAAAATAAATATTTTTGGAGTAGCTTTAGTCAATGTTGTTTGGGTGGGCTTCAGAATGATGCTCATTTGATACCAATATGCAGTTAACCAGAGGCAGGGATTTAAAAACACTTGTTGGACTCACACTTATTTTGAGAGGGTGGTAGGTGTTGAGGCAATTTGTAGAAGGCTAAAGGAGGAGAATTCCATGTTTCAAAACTTTCTATGCTGTGTGTTTGAACATACCCATTTCACAATCTCTTTAAATGCAGAGTTCCAGTCGCTTGAATGGAAATGGACCCTTAAAAGAGGATCCCAGTGCAGTTGGTGTGACTGTAAAAAGGCCTTCGTCAGCTCCACCAACAGCCTGTGTTCAAAACTGGGCAATTTCCAGGCCTTCAATGACAGACCCGTCAAAAAGCCAGAAGATCACCATCAGTATTCACAACAAGCTGCCTGCACGGCAGAGCGTGTCCCAGCTCGAGTGCCCGAGCAGTGCTGGGGAGGACGAGGACCTGAGCAAGCCTGTTCCCTCCTCCACAGTCACAAACTCCACAGCAGCAGCAGAGCCTACCTCAAATCTATCCTCCATGGCAGTTCCTGCCAACATCTCCAAGCAGGAAGTTCCTGATGACATTTTTGTTGAGCCAGCAGTGAATGGAAACCCCAAACTGGGCTCTGAGAACATAGTCCCTTACGGTGCAGAGTCTTCAGGCAAGTCTGAGGAGTCAAAGGGCTTGTTTAAAAGGAATTGCAACGTAATATCTTCCAATGGAATTCTGCTTGGAAAGGTGGTCCGTACATTGCATAATTCCCATTCGTCCTGTCAGAATGCTGAAGAGAGATCCCAGCACGAGCTGCCAAAAATTGATTCCCTAAATGGTGCTATTAGTTTAGATAACGAGTATAAAGAAAACGGACTGAAACTTGACGATTCCACTTGCCAAGTCCAACCTGTTAAACCTTCAGAGATGTTCTTCTCTAAAGCAAATGGAGTGCTGGAAACGGTGAGTTATGGTTGTTCATCTGGACCCCCTCACCTGTGATTATATTCAGGATTCAGGAGTGTTACAGAGTTCTGATTCATGTGAAGCACCCAGGAAACACCCAGCACAGACTTCATTCTAACACTTCGTGCTATTATCCCACTGAATGTGCAAAGCTGAGCTGTCATATGAGAATGTGTCAATGTCAGAGAAGTTCAGCTGAGATAATGCTTCATAAATTCCATAAAATACAGGGGGGAGTGGGCTGATGTGTAAATTGGGGATAGCACAGTTAACTCAAAATGATCTTGTTTAGTATCTAATGTGGAAATTCTGCAAACAGTAGTTTTCTGCTAAAGAGAGCTTTTTCCCCCCATTTTTAACTTCTGTGTTTTAATTGTAGATGCCTAAAGCTTTGTCGCCCAATCCTCAAGGTATCTTAGAATCTCTCACATACAGCCAGTTGAACAGCTTGGCAGAGGAAAAAAGGTAAACTGAGTGCACTCTATTTGAAATAGAGTTTCGTGTATCATTATTTTGCCTGTTAGTATTACTGCTTAATAGCAAGAATTAATCAGTCCAGGGAGCTGCACGCTGCTGCACACCTACTATTGCAAACATCAGCACTGGGCACACATTATTCTGATACTGAACACAGGCAGATGCCTCTTGGAAAAGTTTTACAGAATGTTTACTTTTTTTTTTTCCATTGTCTGAAATACTTTTTCTTATCCTCTTTCCCCCTTTTCCATCCTAGGATGGGTGAATGTAAATTCCCACCATCTGCTCTCCCTTTTGGGAGAGAGTGGGAAATCCATGTGGGGAAAGCAAATATAGTTGTTTTGGCTGTTGATGTGATTAAGAGCTGCAAGTTGAAGGAGAGGGATGTGTTGGGTGTGGAGTTTGTAAGGTAATACTTGAAGAATTGAGAGAAGAAAAACACTTTCCCTGGGAGCTAAGGAAGGTGTAAGCATAGGTTTCTAAAGGAAATGTCTTCCGGGGCTTTGCATTAGCCACCAATTTTTTTACCTAACTCCTAACATTTATCTTTTAGATGGACTTTTTCAAGTTAAAAGTATGTTTCTGTTTTGTGCAGTGTATCTGGAGCGCAGAAATCTTCTGAGAATGATGGTCTTATGGAAACTGTAGTGATGGAAGCACTGTTTGCCTATGAAGAATCCAGGAAGGTTCCTTCCAACTTTAGCTGTGAGGTTGAGAAACTTTTTACTCAACCAGATTCTGAAACCATTTTTACCAAAGAAGAAGTTGCTGAAAGTATTATAACAAAAGCTGATAATGCACATCTCAATATCAATGGTCAGCACAAGGTCAGGAAAAAATCCTTGGACACTGAAAATGAATTCCTTGGGCAGCGTGAGTCTGAAGACATCAGAGACAAAGACAAACCAAGAAGATCAAAAGAACCTGAACTCACTTCAAAAGAAAATCCTTTGTACATCAAAGGGTCTCCTGAGAGCAAAGAGAAATTAGGGCAAACTTCCTCTGTGAAGCCTGACATTGAATGTAGTTCTAAAAAACTTGCATCTCTAGATATTACAGATAGATGCCAAGATACAAAGGACATTTCTAATAACTATGTAGAGGTACCACCTGTTAATGACTCTTCCATTACAAAGCTGGACAAAGTATTGGAAAGTCAATTTTCTAGAGCAGATGAGGGACTGAGTAGTGAAATATGTGAAGAAGAGAAACATCTGAAAAAAAATAAGAAAAAAACACATGACTCTAAAAGAACTGACAAAGAGCACTACCGAAAGAAGAGAGAGAACTCAGACACTGAGGAGAAGGAGAGGCAAAGCAGAAGCAAAGCAGATGAACATTCCCACAGGAGGAGGAGCTCCCACAGTGTGGAAACCAAACAGAGCCGTCACAAGCAGGACTATTGCAGTGAGAGCAAGTACAGATCTTCCCACAACGAAAGGGGCAGCCCAAGCAACGGCAGGAGCTCAGGGAAACACTCTCGGTACAGATCCCGCAGCAGAGAAAGGACAGACCAGGACAGGAATAGGTACTACTATTCCAAAGGGGAAAGGGCTTGGATTAGAGAGAGATACTATCAGGATGAACCACGGAGGTGGGAAAAATGCAGATACTACCATGATTATTATTCCTCCCATGGAACAAGGGATGGCAGGGAGAGGAAGTCCTCTCACTGTGATAAAGACTATGACAAATTGAGCCAAGCCTACAGCAGGTCACATAAGGATTATCATTGCAAAAGCAGGTGGGCTCACAGCACGCTGTCTCGAGAGGAGGATTTACATCACTTCAGCAGCCACAGAGCAAACCTGCACCACTGTTCAGTACCTCAGCAGCATCCTGACAAGTACTCCCGTGAGAGGCACCCACTCCCACCCCTGGCAGCACACCCACACCCGGAGGACTCTGCCCGGGAAAACGAAAAACTAAGGAATGGCAAAAGAAAATACTCCCACCAAGAAGAAAGTGGAAGTGACATAGAAAAGAAATGTCGAAAGATAGATGACCAAAGAATCAAAAAGTATAAGAAGGTCAAGAAGAAAAAGAAGTCCAAAGATAAACATCGAGAGAAGGATTACAAGTAAGCAAGGATTCCAGCATAATCAGCAATTTTTTTCCTAATTATTTTCTGGGTATTTCTCATGTCTGCCTTTTTTTCCATTGTTTCTGAGTTATTTTTCTATCATGCTGTGACGGGATCATGTCATTAGGTTGGCCAAGTGAAGATAGGAAAGATATTGCTGAATTGTGTTAGAACACTAGAGCCGGACATTGTAGTCAGAGTAACATCTGCACACGGTTTTTGATTAGGCTGCAATATGAATTTTTTTTTTTTTAATTCCCCATATTCCACAACTAGCCCCCGTTAAATGATTTGTGTACGAACCAGGAGCTATTGTCCTTCACTCTGAGGGCTTAAGTTTGCTGCATCTAAAGTAAGTTAGATGTGCAGACTACCACACAAGAGCAGACACGCTGCAAGTCGTCACCTGTGGTAAAATAAATAACATTTCATATATACATCAAGTGCCACATCTGTTTTTCTATTTTTAACTTGCATGTTTCCTTCAGACTTTATGATTTGGATTGCTCTGTGCTCCACTTTGACAATGACAATCGCAAACATAAGAAAAAGAAGAAAAAGAAGAAGCACGACAGGAAACTGAAAGACTTATTGGAATATTTAGATCCTCATTTCCAGAAGAAAACGTGGGAGAAGAAGGAAGAATCCCGTCCTCCAGATGAACATTTATGTGAGCAATACAGAAACCAGGGCAGTAAACAACCCTACAAGGAAGAGAAGCCTTCTGGTGCAGGTGACAGCAAGAAGTACAGCTCCATGGCATCCCACGAGTATGGCAGAGGTAAGGGAGCCCAGGGTGTGGGCAGGACTCCTTTTTGCTCATAACAACCTTTCAATGCTTGGGTGGGGAAATCCCTGCTTTATATTGTGGCTTCCAAACAATGTCGTGGCAGGGGGGTTGGAAAGAGACGATCTTTGAGGTCCCTTCCAAGCCAAACTATTCTGTGGTGTAAATAAAATACTGTGTTCGGCTATTTCATAGCACAGAAGCTGCTGGTTGCTTATTCAGAGTGCCAGAAATTGATGACAATACTGAAATACTGTTGGTTCAGGTGTAGCTCTGCCTTCTGAGCACAGCTGTCAACCCTCCAGAGGACATTTCAGTTTAACACCTGGAGAGATTTTGTTATATGTTGAATTCCTGCTATCATTTACTTAGTTGGGGTTTTTCTCATAATCTTAACTTGGGCTCTCAGTAGATTAATTAATTAGTTTAAATTAATTAACTCTAGAATTATGCAATGAAGAAGACTGCACACAAATTCAACATCTAAAATCAAATTTGACATTTCCCATGAAATTTCTTCTGAACAGAAATGTTTGTCACAGAAATAAAACCTTTTTAAATGCCCATTATCTGACATAAAGGAGTTCCAGTTACTCATATAAAAACCAGAACAATCCCCAACTATCCACTTTGAAGTAATCCCTGAAGAAGACAGCTCACTGTCTAAAATCAGGTTTTATTGTTAAATTTTCTGTATTTTATACCTACCCACGGTTTAAGAATTGGGTTAATGGTCAGTGACAATCTTGTTCATTACCAGTCCAGTGTTGAAAATGTCCTTATGGCACAGAAAAGAGAAGAATTCCTCTCTTGCATTGCAGCTGAATGCATTTTGCTACTCAGAGAAGTTTAGTCCTGAAAGAGAGTTTCATTTTCCAGAATTTCCTGTGTGTTTTCACCTCCTGTCATTGAGGTGAATTGCCACAGTCAGTGGCAATTCCTGCACTGAAAAGTTTGCTCAGGGCAAAGAGGAAATGTATTTGTGGAAAACTCATTGTCTTTTAGGACATAAACAACCAAAAGTTCATTCTGAAAATACAGTGTGGAGGGAAAGCTGATTGTTCACCCACTGTTCTTTAAATTTAAGAAGCAAATTTAAGGACTGAATCGAAGTCTTTCAAATACTAATGCCATAAAAATAGGCTTTTTAAAAATTATACTCATGTCAAAATAACCATTATTGCACTAAAAGTGTCTCAGTTCTAGCTGATAAATCAGGAACTAAAATGTATCTGCTCAATTCTGCTTTGGCTTTAGTGAGTCTCTGGCCAGCAGAGGGCAAACTTGGTTTTTTATCAAACAGTCAGAAACACAGTGAGAAAACAAATGTGAGAAAATAAATGTTTGCATCTCACTGCCCAAGTCCTGGGGCCCTGAGGCTGCTGGGCTGGGGAAGTGAAGCTGTTTGTTCCTTGCTCACAACACGAGGGGGAGACAAGGCCTGGGACAAGCAAGTTTATTAACTCTTGGGAACGTTAGTGTTTCATCAAATCATCTTGTGGGAAAGTCAGGTTTGGGGGTTTTTTAAATGGGTTTCAATGAGATTCTCAAGAGTAATGAGATCCAGTTTGAAAAGAGGCCACTTTAGCAGTGTTTTTGGAGAGTACTGAACCCCTTAAACAAGGTGGGGACAGGCAGGGAACCTCAGAGAAGGAGCTGAGAGGTTGTGCCTTTTCATCAGGACTTGTGTTACTTTGAACAAATTAATGAGGATGGAAACAGTGATAAGTTGTGATGTAAGAAAAAAATCCTCTGAGCTGAGGGAAGGAGCAGCTCTTTCCTACATTCTTAGGTGTTCTCCCCAGCTCTCTGTGGGGGTGAGATTGGCTCAGCCTGACCACAGGTTGTTAGTAAAACAACTGTGCTTTCCCAGGCAGATCTTCAGCTAACTTTGGTTTTCCCGAGGCCCACCCTGGGCTATTAAAGCAGCTGGCTCTGCCCTCCTGCTCGGAACAGCTCCCCAGGGTTGGCCTAGAACTGCCACGGGCCAGGCTGGCAGAAGGTGGCTCCTGCAGTCAGGGGGCAGAGGGAGCTGGGGCACGTTTGAAGGTCCCCCTGGAGCAATGGAGCCTGTGGGACACAGCTTTGTGTTGCAGCCACCCAGGCACTGACCCGGCTGCCTTTTGCCTTGCAGGGGTGGAGCTGACTGAAGAAAGCCTTCAATACTCAGACTGAACCCACCACCAACCCCAGTGACTTCTTCCCATCAAACCCAACAACCTTTTACCTTCAAATCAACGACTTCTTATCATCAAAACCAACGACTTCTGACCTTCAAACCTGACATTACCAATATTGACCATCAAAACTTAAAATTATCAATTACCATCAAGACAAAATCCAGTCATAAGTGGTGCTTAACATTTCTGTACAGATTTTACCATATATGAACTTTTTTTTAGTTTTTAACTTGAGACTTTCTTTTTTAAAATATACTTCTAATCCAAAAGGGTGAAAACTTTTTACAACTGCTGAACATTGTAAATTACCACATAAATATCTCACTGAGGTGAGATAATGCCCTGGAATAGACCATCTCAAATGCTGCTTAATTACAGACTCAGGTTGACTTTATGTTATTCATGTAATGTTACTCCAAGTTAAGACATCTGGTGCAAGAGCGACCAGGAAGTATAAAAATTGCAACTGACAGTCTGTATATTTAATTTAAAGACTTATTTAAAACTTCACAAGTTTTGCAAGAGCTTCATCTTTTTTTTTTTTTCTGTGGTCTGACACTAGAAACTAATTTACTTCACATTTGAGTTATATTCAAGATCTGAAGAAAATCTTCTGGTTTTCAACATTGTGAAACAACAAATATGCAGTTCTGAATGTATCTCTCAAGACTATTTGTATATTGTTCCATATGTTTTTATTACATTTTCTTAATATACTGTCATTTGTCTTAAGTCTCAGTTGTCTGTTTTGTCTCTCTAAAGTGTCTAGTTACAGACAAATTCATACTGTGATTTTTATTTTTATTATTAAATGCTATCAAACTGTGATGCACTTATTATTCACTGGTCCTGCATCAGGAGATGAGTGGGGAACCTGTATTAAATACAGTTCATCTGAATAATCTGTCTGGTTTATACAAGCTGTGTTGTTCAGAGATGTCTAAAGTTTGATCTTTGTTTTTTTAAAGATAAAAAGCACTTGCCCCACTGTAAATATATAGCATGTAAAATTTATATAGTATATAAATACAGCAAAGTTAAAATGGATTTTTACTTGAGTTTTACTTGAGTTCTTTAACATGCACTGTGTCCTGGGAGCTGGCAGAGCGTGGTCCATACTCGAGGAGTGCCATCTTCCTCAGTGTAGGGGAGAAGATGCTGCTGGGGAGACCCAGAGAAGATCAGTAAGCTGGGACTGCAGCTGCCCAGACAAGGATGCAGAAGCCTCTCCTCTGAACTTAAAGCTTCCCCAGCCAGGCACCAGGCTGGGAGCTCAGCAGGAGCATTTTATTGTGTGCAACACTTAAAAAAAAAAGAAACAACACAAAAAAACCCCAAAGGAGCAAGGTTAATGTTTTACTAAATACTTAGAGTACTATTTTGGTACATGGAGAAGACCATAAAGCCAAACAAACCGTAAGTGTACCTGCATAATGTTCCTATGGCAACAGTTTGTGACGTTACATAAAGTAACATGGCAAAGTAACCAACATACCTGTCCTGTATCTGGCTTTTTTTTCCTCTGTTGTCCTCTGGCTCCAAGGTTTGGTGTCTCGTCCTTTGTCTGATGAGTGACTCTGGCACAAATGTATAAAAGCAGTGTAAGTGTTGATGTCCCTTGTTTGGGGCCCAGAAGCAACAACTGCCCAAACTGGCTCTGGAGCAGCACAGGGAGGGCCCTGGTGACACTTCCCTGAGAGCTGAGGAGCAGCATCAGCTATTTCTAATTGAGGAAACCAATTAATCTACTCAGGAGAAGAGATCTGATCTCCCCTTACATTTGACTGCAACTCATGGAAGGGAACTGACAAAATTCCTCCTTAATTCAGGGTGGCTCTCAAGGGAAGGCAGCTCTTAATGGAGTCACATAATGGTAGCAAACTGCACCATCTGTTGTACAGGTGAAGCATTCTCTCTCTGAAAAATTAAACCTGGTAATTTAAAATTACTGTGCCTAAAGGTAGGGAAAAGAGGCTTTTTAGTTTAAAGAGCTATTGTAAAGTTAAATCTTAATGTCTAAAGAAAAGAGTCAGCAACTGCCTCCCATGTATTCCAGGTAAATGAGGAGTTGCACAATAGTACAGTTTCACACTTTATTTTTGAGAAAATGACAGATTTAAGCAACAGGTCTTGATGATAAATGAAAACATTACTATTGCAGTGGCTTTACATAAGAACATCACATTTTTAACAGTGATACAGAGTATTTGTCATGCAAATCACTTGTGTACACCAAGTAATACATATATCAATACATATCTGTACAGTATTTACATTTTATATTTAAACTCTAGCTAGAAACATTTTCCAAGAAAATATAGAAATGAAACTGGTAAGCCACAAGTCTTAATTTGTAGCATTTGGTCTACAACAGACCTAGCTTTTCCAGCAAGCATATCTACATAGATATGTAATAAATCTTAAAAATATGCATTGTTTTTTATATATGAAGCATTATAAATGCTGCTCAGTTTACAAAGGTTCAGTTTGTACCAGTTTAAAACGGTTCAAAATGTTAAGTGACGCAGAGCTTATTTTGTCAGAATGTTGTAATATTTAAGTCAGTCCAGCTGAGCTTAAGTTTTATGTACAGTTCTCTCCCAGCTGCACTGGCAGTGCCCGCAGGGTCACTGAGCACGTGGCAGGAGCAGCCCTGGCTCTTGCTGCCCCTGCAACATCCCAAGCACAGGGCTGGAGAATCATCCGAGTTTCAGTGCAACAGGAAGGGAAAACCTGTTGTCCCCAGAGGACTTTTCCTCAGCATGGCCAAACTGTAACAGATCCTGCTTTAGGCCACCGAGCAGCCACTCTCAGCAGCCGCCCCTGGACTTGAAGCCCAATAAAAAAGGGAAAGGTTGAGAGATTTTTCTTCACCCTCATGGATAGTACCTGATATGGCCAAAATTTTCACAAGCCACTTTGTTCTACTGGCCTCGTGGCCAGTGGAAATTTTGGGCCAGTTTCACTCCCTGTTAATACTGTTACAAGGAACATTTGAAATCAAATATTAGCACACACAAGAATGCTGTCCATTAGCTTTGGTAAATTAAATAGATACATTGAGCACCACAAGTAGCTGTTTAAGATGTTGCAATTCAATGCTAAGAAATAAGGTATTTCCTGCTATAATATCCTCAGTTACATGTCACTCTAAATAATTATTTCTGCCAGATATAAGAACTTCAAACTAAATACAGCAAATGAACTCTCAAGGCATTTCCTTCATGCTCATAGGCAGACATCCTCACCTGGTTAAATAAATAGATTTCCTCAAAGGTGACATTTCAGAAGACGAGAATGGATACAAAAGTGCTTCATGGCTTATTCGTGCTTTGTAATCTCACATTTCTCCAGAAATACTTTATTTGCTGCCTCTGCCCTTTATGCTCACCAGTACCACTGATTTGGCTTGTCAGTATTTGCATTACAAATCTACTTGTCCAAAGCTGAGACTGATGGAAGCAGAGCTCAAGCACACATTGTGTCACTGCAGAGTGGAAGACTCAAAACAAGTGTTGTCAGCAGCTCTGTCACTGCGCTGCTTCGCAAACACAAGACACACAATTAATTTCTATAAAGAGTTTAAATGTGTTCCATTAGCAAAGGTATCCCCACACTGACACTTATTCAAGGATTCTACCTGCTTTGGTTGAGTTTTACTCCCTTGGAAGCACTCGGATTTGAACAGTCACCCAAGCAATTCCACACACTCTGGGGAAAATCTGAGGTGTAGGAAAATTTACTTTGTTGTTTTCCACATGGCCTCTCTTGCAAACATGCAACAAAGCAAAACACTCACAGGCTGACACCCCATGCAAAACAAGGCAAATCAGTAAGACAGAACAATGAAACAGGCTCTCCCTTGCAGCTCAAAGGAGATTTGAAACAGATCAACTCAGTGAGTCTGTGGGTTTGCCACAGCAAAATGTGCAGCACATTTCCCTCCAACAGATCCAGAGGTGCTCCTGGAACACCAACCTGCAAAGCTGCTTTGACATTCTGGGTCTCCAAAGCGTTCACTGGCACAGTAGGCACGGCTCAGGTTCAACAAGTTTGGGAAAAACAGTACAAAAAGAAGCAGTAGGGTCAAACCCCCCACTCTTTGTCTCCATTGTGGGATTAGGGGCTTACCTTAAGAACAGTGTGTGTGCTGTCAACAGGAAACACTGGAGTAAAATCTGCCCTAGCAGCTGGTGTGTTCCTGAAAGGCCCATCAGCAGGACCACAAAGATTCTCCACAAATTACAAAAACAACAGAGACACACACGTTTGTGGGGGAGTCTATCTGCACTAGGTAACGAAAGAATTTTTAAGTAAAAATAAGGATGTCTCTTCATTTTTAACAATTTCAACTGCTGAACCACAGATCTGAAAAATCACCTTAAAGAATGCAAGAAAAATACTGAACTTCTCTGCACGTCCAAAGCTTCTTATCAAGCAATGACTCTGCTTGCTTAACTCTCCAGAGCTGCATCTTACAGAGATTTCACCTTCCTGGTTTTTCCCTTTAAAAACATGAAATGCATGTGAAATTATCTGAGAGTGTTTTCACACACAAAGCCTAAACTCACACAAACCCTTGTCATTCCTTTAGTAGTAACTTAGTGTTAATTAAACTACAACATACCTAAAACATAAGGATGTTACTAAATAAAAAGCAGATTAAACCAGTCATTAAGCCTTAGTGCTTACTGTATGAGCAGACAGGAGTGAGTTTCAGCCAACAGGCAAATATCAGACCCCGTCTGTACTTCATGTCGTGTCTACAGGCTCAAACCTTTGCTGCTGGGACCTGCCTGCACTTCCCACACCAACCCAACCCTCTGACACCACGAGGTACCTGCACAGCTGCCAGTCTGCTTAGCTGCATTTCTGAAGAACAACAGCTGTTTCCATAAAGGCAGGGGTGAAATCCTGACTCAAAGCTGCACTCAGCTGTTCCTGTGAAACACACACAACTTGAGAACTGACATTGAGGTTGGGGGGTTTCTGCTCACAGAGAAAGGAAGTGCCAGGCCATACCGTGCTCTACTGTTGGTGCTGCACTTTGGTGAGAGATGAAAAGTCTTAAAGTCACTCCTCCTTTTGTGGGAAATGCCCTCCAATAACAAGGATAGGATATTTTACTATTAGCCCTGAACTCCTTCCCTCCCAACCCAAGCAAACTGGAGTTGTAACTAATATAAATGAAACCAAGACTTCCATGTTTTCAGCTGAATTAAGTTCCGATATAATCATTCTCTGGGATTTGAAGCTTCCTTCAAATTATATGCCAGTAACTACCCTGAAAGGTCTTGCCAAGTTTTTATGCCATAGTAAAGTATATATATATAAAGTTTACAGTTATTGTCTTCATTCAGTTTATCCAATTTTTACATTATGCCTCCACTGTACACTCATTTGTAGGTTGATGCAGGTCTACAAGTCACTGATCATGTTCTATTTCTTATTTGCAATCCTTCGTTTCCTTGTTGCCAGCATATCATAAAAGGGATCCCTGCTGATGCTTGCTCTGGAAGAGAAAAAAGGAACCATCAGTTTGGTTAACAAATACCTGGTTTTGAAAACCAAAACCATTTTGTTCTCTCTTCCCTGTGGTTGACTCCACATTCCCAGTAAGACAATGGATGGTTGACTTCTAAGCACCACAAATACTTCTTGAGCAGAAGATGCTACTCAGCTGTGATTTGTGAAGAGCTCATACCTTCATCTTCACTACTATTTATTTAAGTGTGGGTCTGTTTGTAAACTTCCCAAGATCAAGTCAAGCTGTGAAAGTTTAAAGCTGTCTGTGAACATGCTTAAGATACATGTCACTAAAGTTCATTATCAGGTGAAGTAAGAATCCAATAAAATTAGGTTTAAAGACAATTCACACAAGGTTTTACATTTGCTTAAAATAATAAATCTGTCTTTTCCTTATTTGAGTTAGTAGCAGTGTTTCTGTAGGACCAGACAGTAACAGCAGAGTTGTATCTTGATCCATCAGCCCCACGGAGCATGTCATCAATCCTAGAGCACGTTGCCACATCAGAGCTCTCCAAACAAGTTAGAACAAATTCTGTTAGTACCTTACTCTGAAAAGAGCTTACACTTCACTTCTGAAAGGCATTTAAGGCTTTAAACTCACTTGATAGATTTAATCCACTCTTCCTTTTCTTCTGGGGTGGGAGCAGATATTCTGTACACTACGTGGTTGCCTTCCACCACTCTGCCATCAGCTTCAGTTTTACATGCTTTAATTACTTGACCTTTATGACTGGGGTTATAGAGCTCAAAACAGTTCTGGAGAATAGAAATGAAGAAATACATCTCAAAAAACAGAACTGAAAAATATATTCATTTAACAGTACAATTAAGTTCCATACGGTTTACGTTCCTTCATTAAAATAATAAATATTAAACTATCTTACTGGTTTTCTAGGGTCTTCAACTTCTCTTATGCTAAGATTCTCTAATGGAATAATTCCTCTAGGTTCTTTGTCCTAAAAAATATGAGGAAAACATGACATTATTAGCCACTTAAATATCCTGATTACAAATGAAATCTACCAGGATTGATATATACTTACTGTTGTGTATTCAAAGTAATACAGGCAATTATCAGTCAGAATAAACCACCTCCGTTTCCATGTTTTTACTCTTCCCCCTACAATCAAAAGGTAGGCTGGAATTAGACATGTGCTGCTGTCAAGGCTTCCAACAATGGGTAAGGAAATAATTTAGTTCTGCCTTTTTTTTTCTGAAATATGGTTTAATTCCTTTATGGTAAATGGATCAGGCACAGATGAGTGAGGTTAAAGGAACATGTTGCTGCAGCTCTTGCCCTGAGGCAGCATTAACTGTGGTGGTGCTGAGCAGCCACAGGAGAGCAGGGCCAGAGCTGTCCCTCTGTGCAGGCCTCCCCAGTGGTTTATGGCCCCAGGAGTATTAACAGCACACAGCCCTTGACACAGCCAGTGCTGCCAGGGCTGGGGAGGCTGAATGAGCCCAGCTCAGAGTTAATACCCCCAGCCACTTACTCACACCAGCACTGGCTGTGGAACAGGATGGAGAACCAGCAACTGGGTCCCAGCAAGAGGAGTGATCCTCTCCACAGCTTGTCTCGGACAAGGAAATGGTCCCATCCATTAAATTTATCACCTGTCACTCCAGTCAGGAGCAAACATGTGATTAAGAACCTACCTCTACTTTCAGATTCAACATCAAGTGCGTAAGACACTCATAAACACCACTACCAGAACAAATATGATGGGCCATCAATAAGGAAATCCTATGCCAAGACATACCATTGTTAGTCATTTGTCATCTTTTAGAAATTTAAAAACATTCTCTTTATGGGCTAATACATCCCTGAGGACACCTGACAAAAGAAACAGCTACTGCTCCAAAAATGCCAATTTTCCCCACATTAATAGTTTAGACCACAGCAACCACAGAGTTCTTCCTTACAGCTGTTAATGACATGCTATAGGAAACAGTTCCTTTTTAGAAACACATTATTTTTTGGCCCTTTCAGTTCTTCTGCCACTGGCTGCTTCAGAACACATCTAGCTTCCCACAACTGCATTATTTTAAAACTCATTTCCAGGAAAGAGTTGTAGACAAAGCATTCACGTGTTATTAGTGTAAAGGCTTAGATCCACCACAGTTATCTGACCTCAGGATTATGTCACCACCTGTGCATCATCCATTCAGCAGGGATTTAATCTCATTAACCAACATCTCAAAATAGTTGAACATCCGTGCATAAAACAGCACCATTAATACACACAAGACACCCAGTTTAATCCGAGTCATATCACCAAATTTGAAGACATGAACATAATTTTTGAATCTTTTTGTTCTACTTGAGATAGCTGGGGTTTTGTTTAATACAGAAATCCAAATCCTATTGAATTAGAGAACAATTCTAGGAATGTCATGATATTTCTGGATACCAATCTAATGCATGTTTGCATTGCACACTGAGTACATTGCATGTTGTATCTTCCTTCTGCTTGGTTTCCTGATCTCTGGAACAACCCAGTGCTAACACACTGCAACATTCAATGTGCTCAACACACTCTGTTTCCACACGTATCTTAAGAGAGTCAATCTGCAAGCATGTGCGGTGAAATAAGAGAAGGCAAAATAGTGCAAGATGCAGAAGCTGTGACACAATGAATGGTTGAGTGAACTGGAGACAGTGAGGGAAGAACTGGTGGCATTTTAGTACAACCACTGTGACAGATCCTTAAATAAAGCCCTGCAGAGACATTCAAATTGGCACGTAAGTCACTAGAAAAATTCCCATCACCTTGACCAAGAGCTGGTTCAAGTACCAGGAAGTATTTGGGTTTGGAATGACGAACTTGAGCCTGACTCACTTCCAGATCAATGAATAAGCAGCTGCCAAGCCAAGGCGACTGCCAGGCACTCCTTGTGATCACCACAACATGACATGTTTTCACATAACCCAAAGTTAATTGCCGTGGCTTGAAGTCACGTTCTGCTCTCTAAGGTCAACAGGTTAGCACCACTTAACATCTGTATGGCCCTAAAACATCACCATGTTTTTCAGGCTAACAGGTAACATCAGCTACCAGAGGCTCGCCCACATCCAGGAGAAACACAATTCAGGAGGAGAGAGGATGAAACAAAGAGGCAAACAGGCCACTGCCACAGAGCAGCTTAAGCTGAACACAGGTGTTTCTCATAAACCATGACAGCATGTCAGAACACAATAATAATAACAACCAGCTATTTAAAAGAAGACCTGCTTATAATTTAAAGCAGAAATCAGGGACCTAAAACACACACCTCCCAGAACAATATGAAGTGTCAAGTAGTAAACCACAGTTGAGCTTGCTGAAATTTTTCCAGACAACATCCCCTCTCTCTGGAAAAGCCAGACTTCTCAAACCTAAAACCTTTTGCAATCATGCTGCAGTTCTGACAAAGCTTTTGTCGTGAAACATTTCCCAGCTCCAAGATAGCATTGATGTTGAAGCCAGAAAGAAGATTAAATACTTCCCTACACACCATCCCTCTTAGTAACTCCCTTCTCCCTAGAACAGCCAGTAGCTCACTGGGTTACAGCACTCAAGTGAGTCATGGAAACAGACCCACAGTCCCAGATCCACCAAGCTGAGAGTTGCTCTTCCAGAAAGGAAAAAGCAAGCAGTAAGGCAGGATTTCTTGGCGGGATAAGAAACTACTCTCACATGTCAGCCTCTGCCGCCCCACCCCATTACTTAGTTGCAGCTGTCAACAGCACAGAAACTCTAATAAAGCTCAAAATCTAATCTGTACAAATCAAATTTGCAGGGGTCACCATATAACACACATTTAATATGCCTTTACAATGGGCTGCAACCCAAGCAGCCGGTAGATAAGGCGCTGTGGCCCATAAACACCGCACATGAGATTAATGGGGAAGAACTCTGACAACAAAAACATTCTTTTCCTTGGCCAGGATTGCTGCAGGCTCACAAAACAACAACAAAGGGGTTAGTGCCATACTTCATCTCTTATTCCAGCTGCCAGCCTTTCAGAGATTAAAACTGGAAGGAATTAAGTTGGCAGAAGAGGATCAAGAAAACCAGAGAATGAATCCATAAACATTTACAGAAATGGAGAGATAAGTGACATACTTCTGAAAGATCCAGCTGATTAACCAAAATGTTCAGATAACAAAATACAGAAGTATGGCATCTTGTAGGTGGAAATGTCAGCAAATTACAAGAAAAGGCCACAAGGCAAAATGTAGAGAAGGAGGAACAGAAACCCTCTTCACCTTTGTAACTCAGCATAGGATTATTTTTTTAACTCTGGGCAAAGTACAAAGGAGACAAACCAGGAGAAAGAAACCATCTATAGTAAAGCGAAAAGCAACTGGCAGGGACTTAGGAAACACCAATCTCCAAAGTAAGAAAACCCTTAAGGCAGCGGTGTATTTAAAGTTAGAAAATTCTACCCAAACCTTCAGCTCATTTTTATAAAAGCTTTAGAGGGGAAGGAGCGAGATGCACAATCCAAGAGTGCTTTTTCCCCCCCTCTCAGTTCATTTAGACACTACCAGGCAGAACAGACCCAGATGACTGGATCCCAGGCTGGGTTTATTCCAAAAGCAGCTTCCCTGGCCCCCAACACCGACTGTCTCTCCCTGAAGGGCACGAAGCACCACGAGGGCCAGGCAGGTTCAGGAAGGCACCAGTTTCCTGATGGGCCATCACTGTTCTCTCACCCCGGCTCAGGGAAGAGAAACAACATCCTCCCAAGGACAGATGTGCTGCAATAAACACCACTGGCCGGACGGGCCCGGATGTGAAGCTTCTGGACAAGCTCCAAGCACTCTGCAACCTCCTGACTGGCAGAAAAAATTAACACACTCGTGTGTCTGGCTCGAATCGTCTTCTCTCCAGGCTGGGGGAATAATGTCACAGTTTCCCTATAACTAGAAGAAACTATTACACAGACCAAGTAATTTGTCCAGAAAAGCTGCTTCAGGCAAGGAAAAATTCCAAAATACCGTAGAGTAGATGGCAGAAAATTTCATGGTACCAACACCACTTTAATTATGATGTAGAAAAATCTGAAATCTCATGATGTCTCACACTGCTCTAAGTGAGGACTCACTAGCACTCAGCAGCTTTCAGTTTTTGACTTGCAGCATTCGTTTTCGTTACACCAGGCTTCAAACCATGCAGAACTGAATGATAATTTAGTTCTACCAAGATAAAGACATCTATATAAAGACACCAGCTAAGTTCAGATAGATAAAACCAGAATTGCTGTCTGGCTGCCAGGTTTGGCACTTGGACTTACATAAGTCACCTCTGAACAATCCAGAGCAGCACTCTCCAAAAGCATTCTGTACCCTCCCAGCTTCCTAAAACCCAGTGCCAGGCTCAAGGGCCAGCGTGATCTTTTGGACAGACGAATTTTACAATATAAGAAAGTTTCATGATATCCATCTTCTGCCCAGAGGAAAATCAACATAGTGAGAGATGGAATACTAAAAAAAGGAACACAAGTAGATAAATGGGAAGAGTTGACTATAGGAAATACCAGATACAAAATACTGTCTTGATATACTCTGGGTCTGCAAATAGTATTTGTCATGTTTATGGTTCTACATAAAACTTTGTATTTCAACTTCCATGTATTATCACAACCGAGCACTTCAACTCCCATACAGGAGGAGTCTACTTAGCATTTCAACAATACTGAAACCTTTAATACCAGAATATTCCAGAACTCACGGAAGCCCTACCCATTTCACAAGAAGTGTTTCCCAACAGAAAGGGCTGTAAAAATGCAAACAATGTGGTTTGACACAGCGCTCCCAACATACAGTTTAAGATTCCTAGCAAATAGAAAACTCAAAGGAGATGAAAGAAAGAAGGAAGAAAAAAAATGCTGCCAGGTTTATTTCTGGTCATTGCATCTAAACGAGCAGTGTATTTGCCTGTACCAGTCTGTGTCTGCTGGAAAAAATGCAGCCTTTCAGGGAAGCACAGCTCCAGGCATTTCCAGGCTGATTCACCAGAGGCTTCTGGACACGTTTCACTTCTTTATTCAAATAACCCTCAAGCCGTGGGAGTGTTACGTGTAACACCCTCCTGCTTCACACACCCTGCTACTACTGGGTTTTCTGGGAACTGTATTTTACCTTGAACAGACTGAAAACTCAGGCAGAGTTTTCAGTCCTGCTCTCTGCTTTATTGACCTTGCCCCAGAGCCAGACTGTGCAGAAGTACCTGGCAGCTCTTACTTATTTTCAGTCGTCATTTCCTCAATTTCTTTGTTCCTCTATTTTTTTATTAATCTCTTTTATGACTTTTATTGGCAGTTCCTTCCACAAGGAGTGCTGTCACTGCTCTACACACCCACACATGCTTGCACTCTCAGTAGGTGTGTGGGTATGTGAGAGCACTGGGGACAGAGCCAGGCACAGCATGGCCTTAAACCCAGCCTCTTCTCCAGGAAGCACACTCTACCTCCATCAGCCTGAAGGCCTATCACCTCATGCTACAAAATGAAGAAAAACTGCAAAGTCATATTTGAAACTGTGCCAGCTGAGCCAGGGCACATCAAAAAGCCAGAGCTTTGCTTTTCTGTGCTCAGGAAGACAAAGAACTCCACAGCATCTGTAGCACAGAGGTCAAAACACAACACTGGAGAGCATGTGAATGAATTCCAAATGCTTCCTTTTCACATCCATTTCCTTCCAGCACTACCATGACCACCAATTTCCAGGTGCAATGAGCGGAGCAGGCCCTTGACTCCCTCCAGGCTCTACTTCCCCCATGTGCACCCCCAGCACACGTCCCTTTGCACACTTCAGTCACCATTCTCCATGTGCAAAATTTATTCCACTTTAACAAGCACTAAATACGTTAAAGTGGCTGAAAGCTGGCTCTGTTGAAGTGTGTACTGGTGTTTAAATAAGTTTAGTGCTTGGCAAAACAACTTTTAAAGTGTCAGTCTCCTTTATATAGGAAGAAAATTCCCGATAGCCAAGTGAAAAAGTGAATCCCATCAGCTTTAAAACAAGGGCATCTTGCAGTGCCAGGAGACTGAACTACCAGAGGTTTCCACAACCCTAAATTTGAAGCTCATTTAAGACTCTGTTCTGTAAGCCAAATGTGTTATTTACAAAGGAAAATAAACAGGAAAAATAACAGTTTTTATAAGTACATATTTCAAATATAATCCATCTTTCAATAATCTAGTATCATTGATAAGTACCAAAAATCATTCAAACTTCATGACAGAGTAAGACTTGTTTACTCTCAGCAGAGATTATTCTGTCCTTGTATTCTTCCACAAATAAGCAAAGTATGCTGAAATCATCCTTATTTTTCTGCTTTACAGGTAAACACTTTCTTCTTTTGCAGAACACACTCGCATGTGAGTTAGACACTGACATGCCAGTCTCCCAGAGCACCACTGATGACACTGTTAGTGACACTGAGTGAAAAAGCAAAATGCTACAACAAATCTGACTTTAAAAAAAAAAAAATAAAAAAAACCCAGGAGGCAGGAGGAAGAAAATAAAAGATGAGCAACTGAAGAAGAGGGGACTGGAAAGCATCAGATACGTACCTCCTAATGCAGAATAAGCAGAGACAGCCAGTCACAGAACAGAAAGGTGATAGGTCATAGGCCATAAGGAAAACAAGAAGGCACATTTAAACCACTCATTAAAAAAATCATAGCCAAAACCAAACCAAGAGAAACTCACAAATAATATGGAAAAATAAAGACATACAAAAATAACCGTTTGAGGAGAAATCCTTTTTTTGTACACAGAAAACCGAGTTGAAGTAGCCCAGTTTTCTGAAATGACCTTATGGAGACTTAGTTATTATTTATCAGTCACAGCATGTGGTAAACACCACGTGGCATTTCCTTTCTGTAGCCAAGGTTTTATTTCTCATATCTCAGAAATAAAACTCCAAAGTCTGACACAAGATGGCTGATTTGGATATGCAAAATAAGAAGTAACAGCCTTCAGATGTAGAGGAGCTACTTATTTTGGTTCATACGTTTTTAAATACAAGGTTAATCCTGTTACCTAGCCAAGAAAGCAGATAGACACAGAAGCAGCAAACATGCTAACAATGAACAAACACCCAGCAGCACCAGTGCCCTTGTGACTAACCTAATTTCAGCAGCCAACCTTCTCTATCTGGATTAAAAAAAGTATGTGTTAGGTCATTTCCATCATCCTCTGGAATTTTAAACGGCTCATTCTTAATACTTTCGTATAAATTCTAGAAGAATAAAAAAAGAGAGGAAAAAGACCTCATTAATAAATGTCTTAACAGAAAATACAACCAGGATATCTTAGTGCTTCTCAGAATATTTTAATAAAAAACACAAGAAATACTGTCCATCAAATACTGGACCATCCCCTCTCAATCTTTGTTTACTATTTCCATGAAGTTTGATTTTAAACCACTTCATCTATAAACAAGTCTCTCTTTTTAATACAAATTTCATAAGCACTCCTAGCATAGACATTTTAATTTAACTTCAGCACTCAGTACTGCCAAGGTTTCAGGATCAGGTCTCATTCAGAACTGGTTTTGCCAAATTAATCTGGGTTTTCAGGAAATGGTGTGGGCCACCACACTGTTCCACATCATGTGTTCTTTACTGATACCCCAAGGGACAGGAGGGAGCTCCACAGGACAAGAAAGGAGAGGCAATAACCAAATGATTAATTTTACTATTTTTTCTCATTTTCTCTGATTTATCCAGAAATACTTTTTTCATAGGAAGCCAATTCCACAAGAATTTTGCCATCAGCAAACCACTGAAAGTGTTTATCTGAAATCTCCTCCACAAAAGGTTGGATGTAGGGAGAGCTGGCTCAAAACAGCTGTGGACATCAGAAAACACTTCTTTCAGCTACTCAAATGGTTATGCAAGCTAGAAAATGTTCTTGCCTTCCCTTGACAAATCTACCTGAGAACTGTTGCACACACTTAAGTCTGCTACCAAAGCCACCAAGCCATGCCCTGTCTCACCCAGCCCAGCTCACCCGTAGCAGTTCCTCTGGGAGGTCTCCACCCTCATTGATGCCACGGTTCATGGAGATGAACCTCTCCACTGTGGGTTTATCTCTCACATTGTGGTTGTGCAGGCTGGTGTTCAGCATAATGATGGCAAACGAAAGCACATAGCATGTATCTGAAATCAGAGTTGAAAAATGGTTCACCTGTGTGTTGTGGCACCAACCTGTAACATTAATATACAGCTCATCCTGACTGATAAAGTAACAGGTAGTCATAAAATCCTGAACACTGCACATGAAAGTCTCAAATCTTTCTTTAAACAGTTGAAGTAAGCCTAAGAGGAAAAAATGTTACATCTCAAATTAAAAGCCAATAGGAGAAAAACAGCATGAGAATCCAAAAAAAATTTTAACTCTACGAAGTCATTGCTATCACCCTAAATTAACATTTCACTAAAAACACTGAAGTGTTGTTGGGCAAAATGTTCTCTACACACAGATTTTCTGTAGATCATGTGATAGATCCTATAATAAACTTGGTCAATCAGCCTCCTCCCACTCAAAGTACTTCTAAAGCTTTCTCCAGAGAGAAAGAATGGTGTCTTCAAAATAATATTTTGAATTGCATTTGGAGAGACTGAAAATGACACTGACTCAATTTCTTGGCATGCAGGAGGCAGCCAGTACTACTGGATAATATCAGAAGATGACAAAGGAAATCTTATCATGCCTCTTGACATGGTTATGATTACAGTAAATTCTCCCAGAGTTCAAGTACAAGCCGAATGGAAACCTTGCTACACAGAGGAAAAATATGTTTGCATCCTCAGCATTTTGTTTGCAGTATTTTCCTCTCTCGCTCCTGCAGATCTGCTTTACAACAACCATTTCCCAGCCTATCTGCTCCTCAAATGCAGTGATCAACAGCAAACTATGTGTGCATATAACCAAACACACCAACAGTCCCTGGCATTCTCTGCAGTACCACAAAGTTTTGGTAGCTTTTAAGATTGGAGCAATCCTAAAGCAAATAGTTCAGTGGAAAACTGGGGTGCATTTCCAACTGAGATCCATTATTACTGTGCAGAGTGTTAAAGAGAAAGGATACAGTCCTTGTAACAAAAATGGATTACCTTCCAGATAATACACTATAGCCACATACAAGAGGACTTGATACAGAGAAAATGAGGTACAAAGTCCTTATAACTGACAGATGAGACCACCCAACCTACTGGTCTCTTCTGCCCTTAAGCCCCTGTGAATCTCTCTTTTCCAACTTCACAAAATCTTTGGTGCTATTTCTGAAGTGTGTTTTATACTGCAATTGGCTTAGATATATATTAATGCTGAAGTTTTATAAATGGCAATGCATTCTGACCATAAGCTTGCACTGCCTGGACCAGACAGTCATGTTCTCTCAGTTCTCAGAGATTTCTCATTTCACATATTGTTTTAACCTGAACTTCTAAACCAGCCATTGTGTCCCTGCATCAGTTGTAAAAGAACATATATATTAATTTATATTTGGATCATATATGTACTTAAGAACTGCTGTTGTCTCCTGTGACTAACCTGTAGACTGGAAGACTCCTGGGTTACAAAGGCAATAACGTGAAGCAAAAGCTTCCATCATACGATCAATTTTTTGAGCCTCTCCTGGGAGTCTGAAGCTCCACAGAAACTGCCTACAGAAGGGAAGAAGAGTTGTTACTCATTACAACGTTTATACATTAAGCATATATTACTAACAATCCAAAACAAACAGCACTGTCTATATAGAATGTCCTAGAAATATGTTCTCAATCTCTCAACACACAAGTCAGGAGCTATTATAAAGCAACATGCACAGATGGCTAGCCCAGAAATTCAGCCAGCAACACTGCATGCTATCAGGCAAGATAATATGGCAGTTCATATTCTGAGGCTCTCTCTCTTTTCCAGACTAGTAAACAATTTTCTGTATGCATCCCATTTTTGCCATGAGAATGCTATGGGGGGGGAAAAAATGAGTTCAATCCTCCCTGGGTTTCCTGGCTACAAAAAGCAATGAACAGCGAGACTTTACTTACAATGTAAAAAGAGACATTACATAAAATATTTCTGGTATGGGAGAGAAACAGGGAATACAAAAAGACTTAACATCTTTACTGAAACTCATCAAAACATTTTAAAAATAGTAACAACAAGAAAACTCCAGTGCTTAGAGAGGTGCTGCCTGTCCACTGTCAGTTCACCCTACGAGACTGAGACCTAGGTCTTAAAAAGAAGGACTTATGTTATCATTTCAGTAATTTTGTAATATATGCAGCAGATCTGTGCTGCTGTTTTAGCAGCATGAACTGAAATAGAGAGTTTACTTTTGTGGCTTACTATTTCTACATGTAGGTACACTGGAATGCATACAGGACAGAAGTCTTCACAGATTTATTTTTGGCACATTTTGGTGCTGGAAAGTTCCAATTAATTTCATCATTTATTCTTTTTCTCTTAGCAAAAGAATTATCTGAATTAAACCAGACTCTAAACCAGCAAAGTTACATGCTCTGCCATGCAAAACAAGTTCTCACTATTCCCTGTACACTGGATGCCAATATAGGAACAATTCCTGTCTTCATCCATTTTCATTTTAGGACATTGTATTAAAGTGTCACAGGCCATCTTTAGTTTTGTCAGCTCTATATACTCTTTTACTCACCTCATGCAATGTTCCAGATCACGAATTTTGTAAGCTACCAAAATACAAACATTTAATAGTAGCAGCTGCTAAGGAAGAATAAAGTCAAACCTAACATTAAATTGGTTGAAAGGGACAGGAACACGAAGCCTCCCAGACAAGCTTCAGCAGCCACAGAAAAGGCTTCCTTGGCGCAAATCTCAGGCAGCTCAAGTTATCATCACCACATCACTCAACCATAGCAAAGCTGTTCTGACTCCACATCACAAGGCTCTGCCCCAGAAACAAGGATCACACGGACATTTCCATTTATCTGGTGTCAGGAGGGAGTCACTTGCGGCAACAGAACAGGCAGAACTGTCTGAGCCAACTTCATTTGCTCAATCTGTTATGGATCTTCACTGAGAGAAGAGGGGACCTCACAAGGTCACTGTGTGCAAGTATCTCAGGGAAATCAAGTGAACTGTTCATTCAGCGAGGAAAAAAAATATACTGAGATATCACACTTTCTTTCACATGATAAGTGGGAAACTCCGAGGGAGGCAGAAGAAAATCTCATTTCAAAGTTCACCTCTTTGCAATTGAACACAATCATTGATTATGGCCAGGGGATTTCTGCCCCTCCCTGCCCAGAGGGACAGGCTGAGGTGGATGGAAAGGAGGAAGAAAATGATTTAAGAGTTTGTTTCTTTTTTTAACCTATGTCTGTGCTAAGATATAAAGCAGATCTTCCAATGTCCACACATGGCAGGAACAGCAAGGAGCTACAGCTATGTATTTGCACTAATCAGGAGCTGTGGCCCTCAGAGGCAGCACACACAAGCCATGGGAGGGTTAAACAGAGCTGGCTCTGCTCAGCTGCACAGCATTGCTCAGTGCAGTTGTGCTGAGCTGCAGAGCAGCTTTCTGACCAATAAATCAACACAGTGACTCATATGAACATGCAGTTTGATAAAGGAAGCTCAAGTCAAAAACCAGAGAGAATTTACTCACCTTAAGGCTTGTACAAGATTGAGATCAGCGAACTCATGGAGTTCAACAAAAGCCTGAAGAACTTTAATATTAAATTCATCTCTATGAAAAACAAACATGGAAAGAGACAATTACAATTCTGCACTTTAAAGACTTGTTAGTTATCTCTATTTGCTTCCGAAAATGAGCAAGGAAATAAACAATCATACTGATCAAATCAAGTCCCCAGACTTAGTCTACATATTTAAGAGGTAGTTTAATATTTAATATTAGGATTTTGCCCATTTTTGCTGGTAGGTCAGAAAGAGCCAATGCACTGGAAATTACTTTAGGACTGCTTATTTAAATGACCCAAAAATGGGCTGGCCTTCTTTGCTTCACATTTATTATGACTGCATCTGCCTTGATAAAGGATAATACCTGACAAATGTACTTGGTAAATTCCTTTGCAGAACTTTTGCCATGAACTCTTAAAAAATGGCTAATGTGAAATTAATATCATTCACCATATAACACATGAAAACCAAACTATTCTTTTTTCCTCTCAAAAAATATTAAAGCGGTATCTTAATTTATGTACAAAGATATCCAAGAAAAAGAACAGCTTTTGAGAAGAGCTACTTAGAATGCACTGTATTCTTATTCATTGTAACAGTTTTTGAGAATGGAAAGTTTACTAAAATCAGAATAGGTTTTGAACGAGCTTCCTTTCAACCCATCTTTTATATTTCTACGTAAATCTTACGCCAAATTACGCTTTGTTTGACACAGAGGTGTTTAAATGCAGAAGTAACATTTGAGCATTAATGAACACCAAAGTACTTGGCTGCAGACAGAACTGAGCTGCACCATCACTGAGCTCATATGCCAGAAGCATAAAGGTTTCTCATTTTCAGGGTATGCTTGAACCACATCACCAAGGCAGAATGCTGCCTGTCAGACTCCACCCCAGCACAGCAAGGTGTGCACCCCAAGCATTATCTGCTGCATTGCTGACTAACTGCACAGTCAGGCTGACCTGTAACACTCCCCAGTAAATACCCCAAACCCAACCATTCATTCATCAGGATGTTCCCATATTGTTTAGACAAAAACACACCGGCCCTGCCAAGCAAATCAAAGCAATTCTCGTCTAACTTAGCAAAGCCCGATTCAGTGTGTGCCTGCCTTGCAGGGCGGTGGCAGAACAGTGTAACAAAGCAGGGCACTGACAGGGGAATGTTTTTACTCGAAGCAAAATACTGAGTTTGTTTATATGTACATGATACTTGTGCTGGGTACACCTCCAAGGGCACAAGCCAAATAACACGAAAGGTCTAGGAAGCCACTTCAGAAATAAGGGAAGACTTACCCACACAGAAAGAAATCTTAACTATTTTATAGGATGTAATTCATTCCTTATTTATTGTAACCTTTCAGGTGTTGCCTCATTCCATTTTACCATTCACTTTTTTCAGTTTGCTGAGTGCTACAAGGCTATAAAAGTCAGTAACTTAAAATATATCTCTTTATGGTAGAATGTTATACAAATATTTCATTCTGTTGACTATCTTGGTCGGCTGTATTTAGCTAGAACACAGAAGTAATTCATGATGGGCCCCTGAGAAGGAGTGTCAAAGTAAAAGAGAATGTCCTCAGACTCCAAATGCCTTGATAAAAGTCAGTGTGTAACTCAGCAAAAACTCATCCATAATATTCTCTGCCATTCACACAGCACACATCACTGGATAGCCTTTTTCTGAGGGAGTCAAAAAGGCAAAACTAGCAGCTGAAGACACCTCAATTGTCACATTTCATTTTATCTCAGGGTATTTATTTTACTCCAGGACCTAAAGGCTTAATAGATTCTTCCCACAGAAACATGAATAAAAATTATTAGGATTCTAGGAAATTACTGTTGCAGTTCAGCAGAATGTGATGAACCAATTCACCACTCCAGACCCAAATGGCCTGACATTTCCATACCCGTTCCTGATAATCAGATTGTCATCTCTTCACTGCCACCCCCTCACTAATTCATATGTGTGAAGAAAAAAAATAGAGAAATACCATTTGCTTTGCAATTACCATGTTAATATTACACCTTCCAGAGAAATGAAGAAACACACAAAAAACCAATTTCCTATAGACTGAATGGATGCATTCAATAAAAGCTCCTTTTACAGCAGAAGATCACTTTAAATTTTTTTACTTCAACTGCTCCTTAAAACGAACAGACTGCTTCTGCCCTGGGGCAAAATGGGAGCAGTGTGTCAATTCTCTTCACTTCTCCCAAGATTTTAGTCTCCAGTTGATAGATTTCTACAAAATATCCCGAGAAAATTTGCTATTCAGTATGACCACTAAATCTGCCAGTGTGTAAGTCCTGAAGAGCTCAGAAGATAAAACTGAATTGCATATTTCTCTGTACACATACTCAGTGTTAAGAAAGGTTGCCCTGTATTGTCAGATTCGACCACAGTGATGCCCAGTATCCCTGCCAGGGAAGCAGCAGAATGAGCAATAACTTCTTAAATTTTAAATGTGAACCCATTAAAAAAAATAAAATCACATGAATCTTACTGATGACCCCAGTGAGCCTGGGCATACTAGCAAACCCTTTCTGCATGAGAACAGGGTTCTGGGAACAGGACTAGAAAAACTGGAAGTATTTCAGAAGATACCAAGGTAAAGTGCAGCTCTCAGAAGTGAACACAGACTGCTTTATACAGGTCTTGTATAAGGTTTGCAATTATGAATATTAACATCTAAGTGATTGTATAATACTGATTGCCCAAATACTCAAGAGAAGCAACACAATTCTGTTGTACAAAAATTGCTGACATGTTTATATATTCTGTATAGAGACTTCTTAGTCTCTGTATTGTGTATAGAGACTTCATCTCTTTTTAAAATACCCATATTACAGTACAAACTTGCATTTAAACCCATTAAAGTCAAGAGGAAATCGCTGAGCACAAAAGCAAGCTGTTGATGCTGCAAGCAAAGTGCGGGTGTCTCCAAAGGGATCTGCCACAATGCACCACCCCAGGAGTTTATCCTAAATGAGTCAACTGCTAACCCTCCACAACTGGCACCTGAACGTCTGCCAGCACATCAACACACACACTCCCACCCACCCTGCACTGCTGTCTCTCAGCTGCCTTTTTTAAAATCAATTTCTAGGCTGCACAGCAATGGAGGTAATTTGCATCCCACGTTTTGCAATAGTTGCATAAATATGCATATTGCATGTTTATTGTACCAGGACTGATAAGGATCCGGTGCAGCTGCCCTTTGAGACACCTCCTGACTCACGGGAAGTCTCTGTGCAGGGAACATGACAACACTGAAACCTGGCAATAACCATTGTCTCAGGGACTACCCGTTCTAGTAACTAATTTCTTTACTGTCTCTTCATTGCTCATTGTAAATCACTCCTTCTCTGCACACAGCACCAAGAGTTACCAGAGCTCAGACATTCCAAAAGCTTATGGTATTAACTCTGCACTATAGCCAAATTTAAGGGTTCTTAAAATAATGAATTACAGTTAATTAAATATCATCCCACAATGTATCCGTTTAAAACCAACAACCTAACAGGAAAAAACCTATCACCATATCGAAGTAGTTTTACATCCCCCTGTAGGTTTTATGGATCTCAGAGCAGTGGAGTAGCTCTCTCATGCAGCCTGCAAAGGGGAAGGTAACTACCCAAAACCTGTGAACATGCTTTGTAAACTTAGGAACAAAGTTTCAATATTTCTATTTTACCTTTCACCGAGGTAATCTCCAATTACCGTTTTATTTAATCCTTCTCCTTTATAAAGGAACTGTGCAATGTCTTCTGCAGTGTTCTGCAGGAGGTCATTTTCTATCAGAAACTGTATTCCCTAGGAAGAACAATTGCAGAGGAAAAGGAATGTTATGTTTTCTCCACAAGCACTCATGTAAATATCACTCATAACATTTGGTATTAATGCACTGGCACAGACATATACATAGCACATTAAGAATGCCATTAACCTACAGATTTTTGGTCTGTTAAATGACAGGGTAAACGTATGTTTTTCAATTAAATATGCAACATATAGCACAGGTTTAAAGATGAAAATGAGAACATAATTTTCATCAACAATAGGAAGATCAAATAGTAATGGAATAAGCATTCCATGCTGGTCTTTGGCCCATTCACACCGCTGCAGAAATGTCTGCAGAGACGTAATCTGCAAAATCATTCCAAATATGTACAGAAAAGGTTAATACATATATTCAGAATTATTAGAAGTTTTTCAATTTCTGGAGGTGGAATATATTTCTTTTTTATTTCATCACAACTGAAAAGATTCCATTATTTTTTGACATAGCTTAGGTGGCCCTCTAGTAACATTCAAAAAAGTAATTATTCTTCTGTTTGCTTAATTCTGGCTTTTGATAACGAAATGATTACCTGCCTGACAAAAAAAAGGGTCAATTTTCTGACCTAATTTAACAAAGAAAATGAACTATGATGTTCTAAAGCTCAACTCTTTCTTTAGAAAGTCTGAAATGCAATTCTCTCAAAACAATTTTATCATCATCTGAAATCTTAATTTCAATGCCAGGCCGCTACTCTGACAACTTAATATTTTGATAAGTCATTTCACAACAGATATTATTTCTTTGCAAAGAATCTATCCATTTTATCTGGAAGCAGAAATAGCTGAGCTCCCTTGAAATTAATCCTTTCAAAGCTTATTTGAGAACTAAATATTTATACAATATTTGACTACGAAACGCGTTTTTTTCCCATACCAAGTTATCCAAAAAGCTCCCATCCCTGTCAAGCACCAGAGACCCTTTGCTGGAAGAGCATCAGAAGCAGCAGATTGCCTCGTCCAACACCTGCACCAGATTATTCACGCTCAGTATAAATAGACTGACCTGAATAGTTTCCTTAAAGTTGTACAAGTCACTGATAATGGACATGACCAGGAGCATGGGAAACAAATCTCTGTGCACAGAAGCAAGGTATTTTAACTTACTGCAAAAATCAATTTCGTTTTCCTTTTCCTGGATTTTTTTTTTTAAAGTATTCTTAAGATGTTAAAGAACCAGAAGTCAAAGAGACAGGAAAACAAATCTGTCTGGGACAACTCCAGTGTCTGGAATAAATGGCAAAATAGGCCAGCCAAGCCCCCATCACCTCCCACGCTACCTTTTGTCTTGATGCAAATTTTCTTTCTGGAGACTGACAGCAGATAGGAGACAGCTGTACTAGTTTAACTTCCCCACATAAGACTCATGGCTACAGAAATATTCCAGATTCACTACAAATATTGTAGAGATTTTTTTTTTTGTTTAAAGTCAGTGCAACAAAATATGCTTTGAACTTCATCACCTTTACAGTAACTTATTTTTGCAGTTATTTAAACCCAGTTTTTGTCACAGAGAATTAATTTCCTGGGCTCAGCACAGGCAGCAGTGACTTCAGTGCTGCACATCTCAAGCACAGCTTTATGTCTCCACACAGGGATTCTTGAAGGGTTTTACAAACTGTACCATTTCAGCCCTTCCCACAGGAGCTGAGCAAATCCAGCCACCAAGGTATGTGATACCACACCATGTACCTGCCCTCAACACAGTTATTGTGAGAGGGGGGAAGGAGAACTGCTCTACATGTGCTCTGGAACTGGTACTGATCTCCAAATAGTAAAATAAAATCACCTCACTGTGTTTCTGCTCATATGGAAACATGAGACCTGCTACTTGGGTTTTAAAGGAGAACACTTGGTGGATTCAGCCCAAGTATTATTCCCCCAGTTCTCTGACATTCCTAGCTCCAGAGACCATCTTCCCTGCCACTTATGAATGAAAAACATCCTGTCCACAATGAACCAAACATTATTAGAAGGAGGTACATTTTATCTGTTTCTAACTTAAAGCAGCTGCTGCAAACAGCAGGATGACCCAGCTCCTGCAGCCACCACTGATCCACAGACATTATTAAGAAATTACTACTCTAAGTCTGTTTACCACATTTAAATTATATTACAGTAGCAATGTGGCTGCAGCATCTATTTATAGAAATAATTTCACCCAGCAAGAACAGTAACAGAAAATAGTTAAGGTTGGAATGAAAACATCTGACACCATCCTGTGACTTTGCCACAAACTTCTAGGACATGAAAGAGCCGGAGGACAACAAACTATCAGGATATCTGGGGGTGTTCTGCCCTCAACAGAAGTTAGGCAGTGACCAAAATGGAAAATAAAAGGTATGGCCAGCAGTTTAAAAAAGGTTCTTTGTAAAGTGCTTGGGAGTTTCTGGCAAACTGAAAATAGCCTGAAGAACAGAAGCCATCACTGTGCTTGGAACATTTCAGAAAAGCCACCAAAATGTAACTGAATTCAATATAATTGGAAAGAAAACGTGTCAAGAACACAGAAAAACAAATGCTAAATGATTTGCAAGAAGACCTTAAAGAACACTCTTCCCAAAGTCAAAATGGAATCTCAATTACAAACAAAAGGAGACAGTAAAACAAAGCAAGGAAGACAAAAAGTGGAAAAGTAAAGGCTAAAAGTCAAAAATGTCAAAGCAGCTCTTAAATATTTCAGGGGAGGTCTGTAAGAGAACAAGCAGGTCCCTGAATTTGCCAGAAAATTAACCATTATTTAAGAACACAGAGGTACTCCAGAGAAATGAATGACTTTACATCTTTGCTAAATGAACAGCAGACTTCTTGAAACTGGTAACCAAATTTGTACCTGTAGGGGTTTGTACAAGTTAGATGTATATGTATATACATACATAAACATACAGATGTTAATACATGTCTTTTTCACATACAGAATTTAGAAATGCAAATATAGAATCTGCATGAGAACAAATTAAAAACACAGTAAAGGTGTTTTGGAAGAAAAAATAGGAGTCCATAAAAAAAAATATAAAAAAGTATGGCCTCACTAATAACCAACATCAAAATTCTTTTTGAATTCTGTTTGACAACCACCACAGAACACCTCTCTCAGGTACACAGCAAGCCAGCTCAATCACTGCCTGCTGTATTTGATTGCTGATAAGTAACCTCCATTATCAAAAAAGGTTTGCTTAAGTGTAAAAGGCACACGAGTGGCAAATGCCTTGATCACTGCTCCCAGTTTAACCCTCTGCTCAGTGTGGTGCAGAATATACAAACAACGCCTGTGAACTGACATTATCAGGGGTGTTTCTTAAGAAAAAGATGAATGTATTTGTCATAGATCATTTTACAAGCAGAAACTTGATCCCTGGCAAGTGGGGAAAAAAAATGCTCTACCTTCTTAGGGTCCATATTGAATTTCTTCCTTCCCATGGCTATTTGCTTATTTCTTTGTGTAGTTTTGCTACATATGGAGAAAAAGAAGAAACAACAAGCAGTTAAAAGTTGCTCTTTTACTAAAACAACAATATCTACATGAGTTTTTAATTTGCATTTTGTCTACTTTGTATTTTCTTTACAAAACCAAGACAATTCACTTGTTATAATGGGGAAAATTACGTTACTATTTTCGATTCCTTCAGGTGACTGCAGCTTCAGAGAACTATCTCCTTATCAACTGGACAGTCTAAAATACTTCACTCTATCCAACATATTATCTATCCAAATGAATGGCACATTTGAGTAGGATAAAGTCAGGCTTTAGAGACTTTATAACACACTCGATAAAGGTTTAAACTGTTTAGCATGAGAAGGCTAATTTTATTTGCTATTCCTGGAAGATTTCTTCCAAGGTCTTACTGAATCATGTCCAGATGTTGGCATTACTTACCTTTCTTCTACACTAGTTAGGTTATCAATTTCAGTCATAACCTCAGCAATTTCAAATTTTAATCTCTGTCAAAAGAAGGAAGGACAATACATTAACCCACATGAAAACAATCAATTTTTCAAATTATCGATCATATAATTATGTGATCAATTACGGCTTATTTTCTAATATTTGCTAATTACCTGAAGAAGAGTGGTGAATCTTAGATATTTGAAGATTTTACCACAGCTGAATGACTGTTAAATACACAAATCTGAAGTCCCAGTGTGTGCTTATGTCAGAGCACCAAGACCAAACTGCCATTATCAGCTACAGTGCAAGAATTCTTTACCCAGATCTCTCACTCACTCCCATCCTGGATGCAAATCTGCTGTTTAATGAGTTCTTGGTTACACAAATCAAACGTGTACATATGTAAATGAACAAGTTACCATTTGTAAAAGCACACGTGACATATAAAACCTATTTACTATTAGCAATATTTAGCTTAAGCCATTTATATGCTTTTAAAACCATTACCTGAAATTCATATCTAGCTCTGCAGCTTAGTGTAACTTAATCTACTGAAGCAGCCTTCCAAGGGTCTCTACTGATAAACCAATTACCTCAATATCATCAATCAGTTCTTTTTTCCTGCGACGAATATTTAAAAGCTCTTCTCTTTCTTCCAAGGAGAGGTCATCAGGCACTGGAACAGAGCAAAATGGACAGGTTTTTAGAATTTGGAAACATACCTCATCAAAGAAAACTTAATGAACTGATTAAGAAAAGTAAGTTTACATGAAACATCAGAACATTTTTTAGCTGGGATCATTTTCAGGAAAAAACAAACAGACAAACCCACAAATGAAACCCAAACCTAATTTATTGGTAATCTGCTTTATAAAAGCCTTAAGTAAGGTAATTGAATGAATGACTATGGACAGAATCCATCTTTCAAAGACAGATTGTGAGAGGAATCTGGCTATCATGCAATGTAGTAAGATTTGGCTCTACAGCTTAATTGCCAAATTCAAGATTGGTATAATTCCTATTATACCACTAACACACCAAAACTCTTTATGTAGATGAATTTTGATTCAAAAGGCATGACTGTCTTTCAGATTAAAAACTCAAAGAATATACAGTGCTATACACAAGGTGTGCCTCCTGGTGCTGCCTTCAGACACCACTGAATGCCAGCAGTGCCCTCTCACTGGGCTGCTCTGTGGGCAGAGATGTAGGCAAGTACCACACTCCTGACACCTGAAACACCAAAGACTTTCCAGCACAGAATACACAAATAAATACTCAGGCAAAATCAGGTGTCTAACACCAGGTATCACAAACATGGTGTTTTGCATAGCATCGAGTGAGCCTGAAGTATTAAAGTCAATTTTAGGTCTCACCTTGGCTATGCCAAATCAAATACCTTAAAAACCAATAAAAATTAGCTGTTCCTGAGGATGAAACATAGGGCTGCCACTGGCCCCAGCCCCCTGCCCAGTGCTCTCTGCCTGACAACCAGCAAGCACCAAGTTATTCACACAAAACCTTTGCTTTTCATGAGCCATCAGATGCTCCCCAGCAAGAAACTTCTCTGGCCAGAGATCACTCCTGCTCCTTTGTACAGCACTAGACACTAACCACAAACATTCACCTCCTGTGCAATGATCCTATAATAACAGTTTTAATGCTTTCTTGGAAATAGTTCCTTAATTATAGAAGAGCTTTTCCTTCTCTAGCTCAGTAAAATGGAACAACAAAAATAATTAATAAGGTATTTAAAAGGTTCTGTCCAGACAGCAACACACAAGTGCAGTCATCTGGGATGGCCAAAGCCACTGCTTTATGTCCTACACATATTTAACAGACAGTAACAAAAGGACCACAAAAAATGTTCCAGCTTGAGAGTTTCAAACACACATTTGAAACACAGCCTCTGTTCAAACCTTAATAATGAAATATATTGATTATTTCAACATCCAGTGGTTAAGCTCCTTTCCTTTTAGCATCTGAATCATAACATAAAATCCAAATGGCGACAGACCTTGTTAGACATGAAGTAATTATGGCAAATGATCTCATTTAACTACTCCAGATACAAACATGATTAAATTACTTCCAGTTTAGGAAATGACAGTCTTCTGCTCAACGAATACCAGACTTCAGTATGTTTACCTGCTTTTTCTTTTCATCTCATCAGGAATCTACCCACTCCTAAAAATCCCGTGCATGCAAACAGTGCTAAGATTCTTTTCACATCAAACCTTATAAATACACATTACTACATCACATCTTTGTCTTACATGTATATTCTAGGATCTTAAAACATCAAAGCTCAAGAGGTTTTATGACTATACACATACTATGTACATACACACACCACAAATACTCCAGTTAGTTAACTGAGGACTGACAATAAAAGAGAAAATTAAGACAGTTATTACCCAATGTTGATCATGAAACAGGCAAACTGGATATAACCAATCCCACTCTTAGCTAGGAAGCACATTCTGATACCTTAATGCATTTTTGCAGTATTGTAGGTGAAACCACATTAAAGTTTTGCAGTACTGGTATTAGTAAGAGTTCTTATTTTTTTAACTTTTTGCCACAGCAATACATTTTGGTAACTCTCACCTTCACTGGCAACTGGAAACACTAATCATAATCCAAATAGAAAATCATTTTAAGTATTACATATTTATTATTCATAAATGGTGCCCTTTTTTTTCAAGCTGAGTTACACATTCTCTGAATTAGCCACTCCCACAAACCCTTCCCAAAGCTGCACATCAGTGAGTAGATTACTCCATTACTCTACCGTGCAGTGAGGGCTCCTTGGCACAGGTTGGAGTATCTGGAACAAGTGAAATTGCTTTTTGGAATCAACATGAATTGTGACAGTTTTCTATGCTCAAGCAACCCAGCAAAGGAAAGAAATCAAACACCTCAGTTCTTTTCCTAGAGCACCCAAAGACTGTCTGCTGTGTTTTGCTCTCCTCTGATCACAGCCGCAGCCCAGACAACCCTCCCAGTGTAATTAATGCTGCTGTTAGACAAAAAGGGAATAAACTAAATGGAGTCAGACTGCCTTCTGCATTAGGAAATAACATCAAGCCTCTATCTGCCAGATGCAAGACAAGAAGTCTGCAGGAAAAGAAGATTCTGCACTTGCAGAGCACTTAGATAAAAATGCACATTAATGCAACATCTTTAAATAAAGGTATTAATATCAGAGCTGAAAGATTCCAGTGTCTTTTGATAATAATAAAAGAATCAGGATATAACTGAGTGGGAGTTACAGTACTGCTCAGCTTCCAGAAATTATTGGTATAGGCAATATTTTCTGTCCCCTCACACTACCAGCACAGAGAAGGGCTGATTGACTTTGTCAGGGTGACTCCCACTAGCTGGGACATCACTTTGTTAAATAATTTCCCACTATGGACAGCCAAAGTACAATATCCAAAGAAGAGCACTACCCTTCGATTCTCAATATAAAGAATTTTTGAGCAAGCCACCAAAAAAAAAGGCTTTTACAGATGGAGAAAACTGCAACAGAGCAGCTTGCTAAGAAAGTTCCCACAGTGAAAACTAGGGGCAAATCCCATCAGGAGACAGAAATCTAGTACTTTCCTAGTTCATAACCCTGATATCTTCATCTTTTTCAGCAGTAAAATTTACATATTTTCCAGGTCTCCAGTGGTACTCTATGAACCAAAACTCCTGCATTCAACTTCAGCCTTTCAATTGTCAGTCACCAGCCAAAGTGCAAACCAACCTCACCTGACCCCTTCAACTGACTCCAGAGTTCAGTCTCTCAAGAGGACATAGCACAATACCCACAGCCAGCAGAAAGCAAACATTAACAATATTTAACAGACAAAACACTAATTCTGTAACTCTACTTATGAAGCAACACAACTGCCTGACTCTCATTGCTCAACTAACTTTCTGGTTTCAGAAAGATAAATATTTTCCTTCTTCTGTGTCAGTCCCAAATTGGTGGTCTTCATTATTTGCATTCCAAGCAAAGAACAATTAGATGGAATTTAATTTTGAGACAGTTGAAACATCTTGCAAGTGTAAAGATATTTACACAATGCAAGGCTTAAAACTAAACAAACCTATCCTTGTCCATACACAGAATGGGTAGACATGTTTCTTCTGGCCTTTAAAATAATATACATCTATCTCTGAGAACAAATCTGATTGTCTCAGGACATTTGCCTCAGCGGATATTCTCAGGCTCTCTCTCTTCCTTTCCCTCAAC
This sequence comes from Campylorhamphus procurvoides, assembly GCA_013396655.1. Taxonomy (NCBI): domain Eukaryota; kingdom Metazoa; phylum Chordata; class Aves; order Passeriformes; family Dendrocolaptidae; genus Campylorhamphus; species Campylorhamphus procurvoides. The sequence goes on from WBMV01002487.1 coordinate 64,710, forward strand.
ATGCTCCCTTTTCTTAAACTTAATTATAGGAACATTTTCCAGCTTTCAGACAAGATGTATAAACAATGCTGTGACCACTTGTGGCTATTAAAAATTCCATAGAAGTTTTCGTAGGAGGACAGATTCCCTTCACAGTGCAGAAACAAACTACATCTGCATTGAATTCAGTCAGTAAAATCAGCTGGATTTGGTTGCTTCCTTCTTTTAACTCCCTTACTGAGTCAATCTTTGCTATGTACTCACTGCTGAGCATGTTCCAGCGTAAGAGCACAATCACAGTTTCATTAAGAGGGGAAATAATCCTCTACACAATATCCTTTCACACACAAAAAACTACCAGTTGGTGGTATGAGGAATTTGGGACAGAATTCATGGCTTGCAGAGTTATTTGGAGTTTTCAGTCACGAGGGACTCTGTGGCCAGAAGGCACATCAGGGGCCAAACCCAGAGGAGAACCTCCAACGCACATCCCTCGTTCTCATTGTTTAGCTGCTGGAAATCACACCATCACGAGATGTTCCTGAAAACATTTTCCACTCTGCCATAAGAAGATACTTTGCAGACAAGATATAGTTAAGGTACTATCCTCTGGGGTTTCTAATAACATGGAGGGTGGGAATCCTAACAATATTAATACTATTATCACATAAAAATACATTTTCAGCAATTTAGAGGAAATAGTTTCTCCGTGACATTACCTGTTAAACCTTTGAGATTTTCTTTCTCTTACTTCCACTGCAAAGTAAATTTATTACATCAGTGCTACACATTTGTTTGGGGTTTTGTTAAGAACAAAAGCATAAAAACTGGGAAATATGAAATACATTTTTATTCTAGGCAGAATAGGTCCAGCAGGGCAATTGCACCACCAAGTGTGAAATCATCACTTGTAAAAAAAAACCCCAAACAGTATTTATTATAATCCATAAGAATGACTTCAAACAAGGCAAGATTATGTTTTTGTCCTGGTCAGAAATAGCCATACATAATTTAATTAGTGTCAACATCTCTAGTCAAGCAGAAAGTAGGCAGCTGCAAAACGGTGCAAAATCAGGGTCCACATAACACCGATTTGGAGGGAAGGGAAAAAAACCCAGCACATTTTACCTGCCTCCCAAAACCATCCGATTTCAGGGGTCACACAAGACGTGCCCTGCCAGGGTACCCACAAATATGCTGCTGTCTACAGAGGACAGAGGAACAGGAGTTCGCAGCAGCAGCAAAAGTGTCCTTACAAACTGTGTGTGCAGAGAACACGAGCAGCAGCAGCTGGGCAGGGGAGGAGGGAGGAGAAAGGCTCCCCAAAGCTCTCGCATGAGCTGCTAATCCTCGCTGCTGGCGATTAGCTGCCCTTCTTAGCGGCACTAAAGCACAAAGAGGTGCTGTACAGCAACTTCCACATCTTCACCTCGTACACAGATTTACCCACAGAAACCCGAGAGGCACCTCCCTGGCTTTTTAGCATCTAATTAGGCCACTGCCACAGATACCGGCCATTAGAAGGCAGGGCGTGTTTCAGTTAATGAGTGTTTCTTTTATACTGTCCATGCTCTGCTCTTTTCATGAACAGCCAGTACTGAGGGTCACGATTACATTGTATTTACCTCCTTTACTTCAATAATGTGTTTTATTTCACCATTTTAGGTATTTCCATTAGGAAGCCAAGTGTTTTGCAACAACTAAATGAAAGAACCACAATTAAGCAAATAAAGGGGCATCACTTGTGAGGAAAGAAGAAAAACCACATAGGGATGAGCTCTGAGCAAGATTTCACAGGTAATGGGTTGGTACCAGCTCCTCTGTGTTCCTGCTACTTTGCTACTTTATGGCTGGATTCTATTTTTTCTGGGGTTGTTTTCCTCCCAGTTTAGCAGGACAAATGGCTTCACCAAGGGACCACAGAACTGGCCAAGACAACTCAGCAGGCCCAGCAGAAACCCCTGGCAGCAGGGAGGTACAGGGGACAGCAACCCCCCTGACATCAGCCAGCCCTAAAACCAGCTGAGCTCAGCCCCAAAACCCCACCCGTTCAGGCTGTATTCTCTACATCCTAAAAGTAGTTCAATCTGATATTAAAAATAGATAAGCATGGATTTCCTTTTAGAAGCATTTTTCTTTTGAAGTTGCTCCACTCTTGCTTCAAGATTCAGAAGATGCTTCTAGGCCGACTTTTCTTTCTAAAATATGTAAATACAAATTACTGAATATGAAAAGAAAGCCTAGTTTAACTTAACATGCTAAGTCTCTTACCCAAATACATTAATACTTGCATTAATAATATCAAGTGTTAAAATATGCATGGCCATGCATATTTAAGAAGTGCAGAAAAATTTGATGCTAGCTAACGTGGAAATTAAAAAGGGAGCTGTGGGGCACACTGCAGTGTTTCGGAGAGGGCTATGAACAGACTAGCACAGATACAGGCAGTGCTATCCAACACAACATGTGCCTTCATGAGCATCAGTTACCAGTTACTATTCAGGAATTCTGGTGAATCACCACTCTGATTTCAGGGTTACAGCTACACACTGTCACACTATCACATCCTAACATCACAGTCCTCTCTCAACATGGAAAACAGTAACATCCAAGTAATGTGGGACAAATGCAATGCAGTGCAGTGCCAAGCACTGTAAGTAAAAATGCACAGTCTCGCCTTGTCCTGCTCCTTCAGGCACAGAGGCGCACTTATATTGCCTTTAAATTTTCTTACTCTGCTTTCAGCTTTTTAACAAAATGACTGCATCTGATTTTTTTTCTGCACAGCAAATAACGGGGAGAGGTGATCAGCATCAGCTTTCTGTAGTAAAGCCAGCACTATAATAAAGGCATCACCCATCCAAAAATGAGGCCTCAAGCTTTTTCTTTACACTGCAACAGATGAACAAAACACTGTCAAACATAAACATATTTTTTCCCTTCTCAATCAGTATGCTGCAAGGGAGAGTCTCACAGATAAAAAATTTTGGGAGAGCTCAGTAATAGTTTTATCTCTGTGGAGCATCCATACGTGCCAAACTGGAGAAACAAATGGGCAGTTTATGTAGTGCTACAGCTGAAATCAAATACATTTTCTCTGATGTTTGCATTTGAAAGCCTTTGCTTTGTATATTGCATTAGAGTATGCATTAACCCTAATTTAGTCTTTCTAGAGTGAAAGTCTATAGAGTCTGAATTTCTTTTGTACAATTTCATGGCAAGATCCAGGTCACAAAAAATTTTAGCACCCCCGAGCATGAGAATGATCCCACAATAACACCAGGAGAGGCCATGGGTAACAGCTGAGAGCACTTCAGATACTCACTTGCAGTGCAGAACAACAGCCACTTTTTAAGTGGAGTCAGGGGAAGAAAATCAGGGTGCCCCCTCCACACTGCTCAGGAGGTGAAAGGAACAGATCCCCATGCCAGCTATGCACAGCATTGCTGAGTGGCACATTAAAGATATCATGTCTCTAATTGAAACCCTTCATTCACTACAGCACAATGAAATGGCAGCAAAGGAGCAGTGGATTTTACTTGCCTGCAGCAAGAAGAGAAAACTCTGAAATTAAAACGTGTGGGTGCAATAGCTTTCCAAGAGTAAGATCTTTTAAGCCACACAATAAGAGCAGGAGGCACCTTTTAACTTGGGGCATTTATGATTTTGTCTGGTAAAAGTGTAGTGTATTACTATACAGAACTAGACAAAGAACTGGATGGAAAGGGACTGGATGGTCCCATGACCAAATCCTACGACAGCACAGTTCACCTCTGACTGAGCCAAACATACAGGCAATACTGACAGGAACTAAAAAACACTTCAGCTTTAAACAACTCTTTGGCTGACCAGTGTGGGAGAGTGACCTGCACTGACTGCTGATGGAAAACAGGTCAAACAAGCAGGAGCCCACACAGATTGGGAAGCTGAATTCCTTGCACTGCTGCCACTGGCCAAGATTTGGCTCTGTGTTCCCTTCAGAGGGTTTGGGGTGGTTCCTACCAACACTGAGGAGTGTGTGACAAAGTCTAAACTACTGACAGGGGGCAGGACTCTATCCTAACAATCTCAAGGAGTATGTGAGGGTGAAAAGGAAAGCAAGGACACTCCATCTCCCACTGGCACACAAGTCCCAGCAGTCCCTGTGAACAACTGGACTAACCACAGATGTCCTGCTGCCAATCTAGACTTCTTTCACCAGGATCTAAGCATCTCAGACCAAGGATGGGACAACTCCTTCTGAAAGCAGAGAACATTTCATCATACCTTGGATGATGAAAACAAGAACACTGATTCCTTCAGCTTTTGAAATGGCCGAAGAAGGAAAAAAAGTGTAAGCTGTAGCAATGTGTTTTCAGCTTTACCCTTAGAAAATGGCTGTTTCCCACATCACCCCCAATTACTGGGAAAAGGAAATGGTTGGCTGGCATGTACCTACATTTTTTCCTAGGATAGACCTTGGAAAATAGACTCGAAAAGCAAACACACCAGAGTAGTAGTAGACATTCCTGTCAGACCCATTTCGAGTAGCAGCATGGAAAATTGACAGGAATGTCGCTGAGCAGCTGCAGGGGGGTCCTGGAGCCCAGACCCTGCCGGCGGCTGCCAGCAATACCCTCGAATCCTGCTCAATGTACAGGCACAGCTCATCAGACCGACTGTGTTTCCAGCAAAACACTTGGGGCTCAGTCTTTCTGTCACAAATTTCCAGTAACATCTACTCTTAGCAGTAAGGAATCTGCTCGCAGTACTGCCCTCCTTAGTGTGGGGTGTGAGCCATTACTTAGGACTGCCGGCTGTTTCTAAGGCACAAAATCCAATTTTCAGAAAAAGCAAGGCAAAGTTCATTTTTCCCCCTTCCCCCATCCCTGCCTGACACAGCCCTGGAGTTAGATTTCAGAGCAGTATTTATTGCAGAAGCTTTCTATTTATTCATTTTCCAAGATCAGTTGCACACTGAAGGAGGTGGAGCAACTGCCAGATTTGAAAGCAATTTTCCTTCCCTGAAGAATGTCTCCAAAGGCAGCTCAGAGTGCCACACAGGACTGCTCATCTATCAAATAACTGCTCAAGCAGCATTTACATTCTCCCAAAACAAGACCGATTCCAGGATGCACAATTCTGTGCACACTGTGATGCCTGATGTTGTGTAAGCCTTCGACATTCCTGCAGTCTCCTCCAAAAGAGTAACCCTGGTACCTGCTATGGAAACCACTGACCTGCAGCACTTGGAGAGAAACACATTACAGGCAATGCAGTATTTTGCTTCTTGGCTATCTTAGGCTTGAATTGCTTCAGCTTCTTCCAATTACATCAACAGGCCCACTGGCCACGTGCCCTGTAGTCTGAAAGGGCACTAAGAGAGTCAGGAATTTACTCACAGATTTGTTAGTGAAGGAATAGTGAAGCTTAGTTTAAGACTGCAAAGCATGTTCAGATTCTCAGCAATGAGTATACTTAGCTTTTGTGAATTGTTGGTTGCCACCACACCATGAAACAATTAGCATGACAGGTCCCTAATCCAGATATAAAAGAGCTTTTTATCTGGTCCACTGATAAGAAGTCTGCTGGACGGACCCACTTACTGTAAGGTCAAAGCCCTGGCCTGCCATTCTTTGCTCGGCACAGACCATCAGCAGTTCATACCAGATCTGGCTCGCCATACTGCCAAAACAGAGCACATTCAGCACCTGCTGCAATCCTTGTCAGTGCAGACGTAAGTTATATAGTACAAAAAGAAAGATTTTTCATACTCCAAGCAGACCTTCTGGCATTCAGATCAAAAACTCATTTGAATAAATATGTTCTTTCTATTTAAACTCTGACTAACTGTTTCAACCAAATCTGCTAAAATACTACATTGGCCTTTCTAAGCTGTTTTCTCTGCCCCTTACTGGCAAAATCACTGCATTCCTTCCAGAGATCAGTGAAAAATAATCTGCACACATAATCTTTTGTGCTTTATTTTCAAATAATTCAATCATTTTTCTCAGCTAAGTACTTAACAAGAAAAAAAAATCATATCCCTACAACTTCAAAGATCTAAGTAATTTAGTTTTATTACTCTCAGTGTCTCTGACTTACAGCATATAAAGTTGAGCTTTTTCCCTGAAAATGTAAGCAACTGGCATTCAACCCTCAATCTCTTTTTAAATCCACCAGCTCCCACTGCTCCTATTAATAACCCTTATTTCTCAGATTTCCACTTCATCCTGCCATGCTCAAATAAGAAACATTTTCGTTGACTGGGAAACAATTGAGTAGGACCAAATGTTGTAGTTCTGCTACCCCTCAAAGTGACACAAAAGGTAACAACAAAAGCTGTCACTTTTTAAGTGAGTAAAATCTACAGCAAATCATGATTTTTCCACCTGCAGATACCAGTTTGATCAACAAGATGGTCAGATGCAGCCTCTGCCAAACACCTTTCCAAAGAGGCAGTGTCTCCTCAGAGCAGTGCTCCACCCTGGCATGAGCCTTCACTATACAAAGACAAACTTTGTCTAAGACTGAAAAAAATCTGACTTATATTAACATACTTGCAATCATCCTAAATTTGCCTTAGGCAACCAGAAATACCAAGCTTAACTTCTGTTGAACAGTCTGTAGCAACAGTGTCTGCAACTCTGCCGACACAGCCCACAGGAGAAAGAGTGGAAAAACCTACTAATGCATTTTAGAAATTCTTCCATGGATCACCAACATGGGCAATGCAGCAGCAAGTACAGAACATCTGGAGGATGCCACTCCCAGGTAAACTCCACATTGGTTTTATTTCTCAACCACTGAGAAAAGTGGTTGGTAATAAAAGTGGTGGCACTATTCAGCATAGATTTTTGTCATCTATAATTACCTACTCCTGACAGCTACCTCCAGTACATCTGGACAGGCTGCAGTTCAGAGTCCACTTCAAAATTATACAAAAACTAGTTCTAAAAGACTCTTCAATCACAGGATCTGTGCTACAATCTTTTCAATGTCTTCATAAAGTGGACTTTTGAAACTTGGTTGGAAGCATTTGAAGCTCAACCAGAACACACAAGTGCCAAACCCAACTGACCTGCAGATGTTTCACCAGTATTCCCAAATGTCCAGCAGCTGGTTCTGAAATATTGCACTGTGATCCTTTACAGAAAAAAGGTCAACAAAAATCACTGCTATAAAAGTTTTTAATCGAATTGTCAAATTCCATTAGGTCTGACTGCAAGTATTTTATCATGAAGTTTACAACTCTTAAGACAAGTGGAAGTATCTCATTTTTCTTTTTCCTGAATTCTTCTGCAGTTGTACTTCAAAAAAAGCCTTGTCATGGCCAAAGACTCTCAAAGCATAATTAATTACAAACTATCAAATGGAAGTCTAGCCATCCTACATTATCCTAGCTAAGAACTTATGAAAATCAAACCTGATCATCAAATTTCCATTTTAAATGCCAGACTGGTCACTAATGAAATCCAAAAATACTTCACCCTGATTTAACAATGATGTACACGCTTTCACCAAATCCTGCAGCATGCAACCTTGCATGGCACACAGAGTGTGCTCACACTAAATAGATGACATATTTTCCGTAAGAAATAGCAGCAATGGAAAATGACAACTTATACAGAGCCACAGAATATAATCACGACATTGTTCATTAATGCCTGCCACCACTGTTAACTCTACCCCAGAAAGTCTCAAGAGGAAGCCAGATATAGTAGCAGAAGCTGATGAACTTCCAGCTGCAAGGGGGTGGGAATGAAAGGAAGCAGACTGATTAGTTGAATAGATTTATTGTATGCACATATTCTATGCTAAAACCCTCTATCTGCTTTAACATAAATTTTTTTGAGTCATTTGACTGTTCACAATTCAAATACAGGAAAACGCTATCAGGCTAACATGTGTTTGTTCAGCAGGAAACCCTTTCTTCAAAAATGTAAAATGGGGTAGTGAAAAGCCAAAACTTCACCAGAATTGTTGTACTATTATTTCTCAAATGTGAGCAGGGCCTTTTGATGTTCTCCTGTCACACTGGAAAATCATCCCCTAAGTCCAGGCGTGCTCCACAGAAAAGCAAAGTGCAGTGATAGTTGCAATGCAGTGTTCTCTCTCTCCAAGATGCAAGACATCATCATACTACTTTCAACTTAGCTTGCAGACTTTACTCTTAAACCAAAAATATTTTCTGAATTTTCTTTATAATATATCATGAATACAGCCAAAGCACCTTAAAGCTAATCTGTAAGCAAAGTTTCTCATTCTAGTTGCTGTGTATTTTAATGGCTTTTCACACTGACAAGACTCTACATACAATCAACTTTGCAAAATGAACTGTAAGTTGACCTGCAATTCAAGAAAACAATTAACTGAAAAAGATTCCTTTAGGCTCTTCCCAATTCAAATAAAGATCACAGCCTTTAAAAACTGGGAGAAAAGAACCTTGACTACCATTCTGACAAAACAAGGATAAAATGTAGTACTGGGTCAAAAAAAATAGGGAAAGCAAATTATTTGGCTGGTACTCACTTAAAATACTATATTTAAAAGAAGATAAAATAAAAAGATAAAATACAAAGGTGTTTGGTAGAGGAAAAAATCTGACTAAAGCCCAAACGTAAGTACACAATATACATCACCCAATGTAGTAATAGAGCAAAAAAAGTGCTATCATTTGTTTAATTAAACAGAAAAAGAAACAAATGCCAATTTGAAAAAACTAACAAACAGAATCAACTGTTACTCTTTCATCCATAGACTGCATCAGTCCTGCCAGCAAAACAAAATCCTCATCCTTACCATTGGTACTGGTCACTGTGCTCAAGAACTCCAAAGATTTTTTACACTGCTATATGGACATCACAAGATGCTTTTGCTTTGAAATTGGTTTGTGTTAGAAGTGTTTTGCCTTCAAAGCACAGTGTTTGTCCACATTTCACTCCCACTTTGAAGTCCAAGATCAGCTCCTTCTAGCTCAGGAAGGAAAATAAGCTGTTGTTGCTGTTCTGTTCTAGCACTGTGGGGCGCAGTGCCAGGCTGTCCCACAGCCAACAGACTGACCACAAATCTTTATCCTCTCTTTATTTTTCCTTCAATAAAAAAATTAATGTGACAACCAATTAAGGCACATTGAAAGGAATGCACTGTCCACAATTATGTTTGAGACAGTAGTTATGTTTTAACATCCATGTCACTGTCAGTAGCAATGGAAATAACTTACAGCATTTTAAGCCAGCTCTTCCAGTCAATCAGGACATATAATTTGTATACTATTGTTACTAAACTTATTAAATTAGACTAGTGTAATTACAAACTGTCTGAGTAACGACATTCAAAACTAAAGACTTGAAGTAACAGTGAAAGAACTCTGGAATTCAGGCAGCTGTTTGATGGTCTCCATCGGCCAAGTCAAGTTTGGAACGAAGATTTGGAAAGGAAGACACCTAAAGGACAGAACACTTCTACACTGGCATCTCTGGTCTCAAGTAACTAAAAACCAGGATGATTGGCTACAGTTGTAAATGAAGTTTGGAAACACAACCTTTCATCAAGGGGATAACTGTTTTGAAAGCAAAAAGAATTCATTATTTTGATCACCATCAAGTATTCTCACCATTACATATACCTGCTGCATTGCTCACTTATTTCACTTAGTCTCGAACCAAGGCATCATCTACAGACCTGGAAGCATCAGATATACCAAAGGGTAACCAAATTCTACAGAAAAATATTAGGCTTCTCCCCTCCTCACATCCTTGGGTTCTGTAAAACAAAGACTAGCAAAACACAGTGTAAATGAAATTAGTAAAATCCAACCTGTTTGAAACACTCCGCGTTGTAGTGTTACATATTGTACCAATGCTTTAAAGGGAGTAAAGAGTTTTGTTTTAACTAAAACCTTGTACTATGAATGAGAAAACTGTATTTTCCCCCATGAAGTCATTTAAAAGAACAGCCACCTTCCCAGTCCAACCAGCCAACTTCACTGCTGCTTAAAAAATAACCCAAAAACTCTGAGATGACTTGAAGTCTACAGCAAAATCTGAAGGCGTTTAAGTGTTTCAGGATGGGATTTATGGCAGAGTTCTGAAATGGATACTCCTAGTTCCTGTTGCTTTTACTGGAATATTTTTATGGAGAGTCACTTTTTTCCCACCCTACCCTTTTCCTTTACTGAATTTCCACACAATAACTTAGATCTGACCATCACCGGACATCTGAACAACAATAAAAAAAGCTTACAGCTGGATCCTGTATTAGTCCCAGCTGCACAGGATCTTTGGCTGCCTTCAGAAAACAAGAGAGCCAATAAGAAAACAGTAGGAGAATTTCTTTTAGCAGCTTACCTTTGAATAAATTGTTTTTCCATATGCTACTACAACAAACTATCTTACTACTCAATGCAAACTGAAGTTATTCTTCCTATTTTTCACCTCTTTTCTAAAAAAAAAAAAAAAAGAGAAAAAAATTTTAAAACTTCCTTCTTCAAAAACCTTTACTACAAAATGCCAGAAAATAATCATCTCCATATGCTCTTTCAAGTCTAACATACCACAATGGATAGATCTGCCAAGTCCACCCACCCACAGGCTCCATAAACTTGAGAGTATTATTTGTATTTAATTTGGATTACCAATTTCACCCAACCTTTCCCCTTCATAACACATGGTACTTTTTCAGGCTTACTACACAGGTAGAAAGTACAAAAAGGAAAATAAGAAAGTTTCCAACAAAACAAGAACAAAAACATAACACATACTCTCTGTACTTTGAATATCAGTGGATTCACAGCGGAAGGGCTTAAACTAGTCTTCTTTTTATGTCTGCTTTTATAAAATATCACCTAATCTGTTAAAACATTCATGTGATACTATGTCATTTATTGGTACAAGACCAAGACTAAACATTGCAGTCTTTCCAGCTTACACTGCACAAAAAGAGTAAAGAAAGTTACATGTATTCTCATTTTTTTTAAAAAGTCACTGGGTGTGGGGAAGCTTCCTCTCAGATACTTAAAAAAAGAAAGTTACTATATTTAATGCCCAAAAACACACTTCTTATAGCCAAAAAAATAATCAACTCCATATGTTCTATTTATCTGTCCTTGCTAAAGCATGTACAGCAAACTGAAATGTCACCAGCTGCCTACAAAAGTTGACCTCACATAATACAGAAAAGCAGACTTAAAACCCAGCCTGAGACACCCAGATTACAGAATTAACCAGCAAAACCTACAAAAGAATAAACCAGTCATATACCTGAAACCTTTTAATCTCCCCTGTGACTGCAAGTGTTTTCACAGACACAACAGCCACTTCCCTAAACTTTAACTAACCTTGGCTACCAGTTTCAACTTCCACTGAGGAAATAGTTTCTACACAAACTGCAATTCAGGAATAGCAGCACAAGTGATAAGAGATGGTGGGAAAACAAGTACAGATATTCACCTTGTCCCCAGATGAATGTTGGATGTTGCTTCAAAATGCTGGAACTATATGATACGATAATTTTAATAACTAAAAGGGTACAATAGGTCAAAACTGACTTGCAGAAGAAGAAGTTAAATAAAGTTCTATAAAATCAGAAAAGTTCCTTTTGAGTCTCTAAACACATACTTCTATAATATGGAATACCCATTTAGGCACTTACATAGATACCACATGGAGAATGAGTTTTCCCCAATTAGTATACACTAGGGTTACAAAATGCAAGACTAAATCAAGGATTAATTCAGCCTGATAGAACCTCTTGAAGGTGCCCTCCTGAAATATTAAGTTCTTGATTTGGGTCAATCCCAAGCAGAGCCCTTTCAGTTAAAGAAAAAATAAATTAAAAAATAGAACCAAAATAAGAAAAATGTAAAAGGAGAACCACAAAACTATACAGAGATGCACAATCACCTACCCCACACAATGAATTCCAGAGATCTGTTACAAAGGACCATCAGTGCACACAGTTTGCACACAGCAGCTCCCGAATGGGCAGTCAGAACCAGTGCAGCACTGGACTTGTACAAGAGAGGGGTCAGGTCCTCCTGGTCTTCTCAAGAAAGACTGAGAATGGCCTGTGCAGGACCAAGCCCCTGCCCTATATACATTAGGAGTTCAATGGTCAGAAAGAGCAGCTAACTAAGTTCTTCCCAAGGAATGGTGTTTCTCCTTTACAAAGCCACAATCTCGTCTTTGGTTTAACCTCAACTTCCTGCAAAAACTTTCCTTCACTTCCCCTGGCTGACCAGTTACGAGACACTGAAACAAAAACATGCGGCAGCTTTACAAAGTCAAAAATTGCATCTGCAAGTGGTCAGAGTTGTACTCGGGGTACACAGCCTGGTGGGAAAATTCCTCCTCGGTGCAACAGAATGACGGGGCAGGAAGTTCATTAGTCCAAACTTCCATGAGTAAGAAAGAAAAAAAGTATTCGGAATCTGACTGCTGAATACAAGAAAAACTGCTTCAAGCAACCATAATTCCTTATTCTATAATAGCCAATGCAACTACAAATGTCCCTTTAGACAATTCCCCCTCTCTTGTAGTAAGGCAGTGGGATCTGTTTATGTCAGAATTTGACCCTACAGACAACACTGCTTGTGAGCTAAACAAGGACCTTATTAAGGAACATGATATCTACAGTACATGAAAGAAAAAATGTAACAGCAAATAGACTCTTGAATACTTGGAATTCAACAAAAAAACAGCAAGGAATGGTATTTTGTAATATGAACCAGATATTAAAAACAAATTTTAAAAAATCTCTATTCTAGAAGTTACATGGAGTATTAATGAGGTGATTGAACAAAAATGTAGAGGTGACTCATTAAGTGATTACATCTCACAGTTCCCTTAGAGAAAACAGTATGAGGTAGTTCCCTTCCTTGCTTATGCTAATTTTTCAGCCTTTTTTCATGCACACTGTCTGTGAGAATAAGAGTGAGCACAAGGGAGATTGGACACATTTTTTCCCCTACCCATCAACTCCTGCCAAAGCGCGCCTTGCACAGCACCCAATTTCAATCTCATTTGACTGAGGAGTAAATATTCCTACATGCTGTGTGAGAACTGGTAGCTGGATAGGAGAGCCACTCAAATTAATTCCCACAGTTGTCCTTAGCCTCTTCCATACCCCAGGAGTCAGCAGACTTGTGTTTCATCATTTGCATGCAGCTTTTTTTCGTTTGCTAAGAAATTCAACGTATTCCACCTACAAATCAACTCTTTTTGTATTGGGGACCTGCATCTGTAAAGAACAGCAGCAGCTCCTCAAAACACAACAAAGCCCTGGGGCACGGCAGCAAAAGCCAGACCTGAATTTAGATTCAACTTTCACAAATTCCTCATTGAAGAATTTTCTTATGGAATTCAGAAGAATTATTAGTAAAATTAGCAAAATCTGTCCTCGTTGGGACAATTTCCTTTGGATTGCTAACTAACAGTATCAGCTTCAGTTCTTCCATACACTTCGCATAAGGTAACTATTTCTTTTTATAATAAACATCTGAAAATGAGGTTAATTAGTAAAACCATGCTAAGAAGCACAACCTGTTGAAAAACTAGATCAAAGATCTTCAGTACTCCAACTCCTAGATGAGATTCTGATTTAGATTTCACAAGGTTCCAGCATGCAACACTTCCTTTAACTCCATGAGATCTTACAGAACTCGTCAAACACTTTTTCCCAGGAAATACTCGATAATGCTCGTGTTTGCCTTCCAACATGTCAACTTTCATTGGAAAGCACACCCACTTATATGACACCTATGTATAAGCAAATATCAGAACTGGAATGAAATTGTGGAAGCAGCTATGTATCACTTTATTTTCCTTAAATAAAACTTTATATTACCAAATAATGTGCTTAAAGAACCGCAGAAAGTAATGAAATAAATGTGACACAGATGTTCACCACCAAAAAAAAAAAAGAGAGAGAACAAGAATGTTTTTACTTCATAGCAACCAAATAGGTCAAGCCATTTCCTTCTTCAGGCAAATCTCAAAGGACCACAAAACACATGGTTTTCTAGTGGATTTTGTATGTCTGTCCCACTAAGAGGAAATATTGCTGTCCAAAAGATTTGCAATACTAAGTTTTCCCATGAAATTGTTGAAATTAAAAGAAGGAAGTCATATGCAATTTAAAACAATTTGATAGATGTTAAAGTTATATGAATGGCATAAATAAATAGACTTTTACTACCTAATTCATATACTTTTCCTGTGAACATATCGCTTTAGAAGAATGCACAGTGAAGTCAGAAATGCCAACATTACATCTGTTCACATAATTTCTCTTTCGCTTCTGTAAAAATTGAGTAAAACATGACATGTTCTTTGTTTCCCTGGGATCCCTGTGAATGAAGCACATGGACATTATGTCCAAACTCTTCACTGAAATTAGTGTAATCATTTCATGCATTCTTAGGTGCCCATGAACTACAGGGAGACAAAATGAAGAAGGCATCATTAACTATCACTTTACTTGAAAAAGAAAGAAAAAAATCTATGCAGATTCATTCAATTATCACAAAACACTAACCTACACTGGCTAGTTCCACGCAGAGGTCTACAGAAAATGTCACGTGATCCCATAACCAGATTAAATCTATTTGTGCATTTACACAGGAAAATTAATACTGCATGGGATAACCTCACTTATTTCACACCTTTAAGATGAAAAACTGTTTCAACACGGTTGCATTGCCCTTTCACTGCCATTTTTCTTACAACTTCTCTACAGACTATTTTTTAAGAAGCAATAAATTACAATGTCTTGCTCTTTACTTGTCAATAACCACTCAGGATGTCAGCGTGTGTCCAGAGACATCAAAAAGAGCAAGTGGGTGGGAACAACATTACGAGCTCTGTTTTAGACTCATTAAGCTTAAGATGACAATTACGCAATCTTAAGATGTCAAACAAGCCAACATTTTAGCTAGGACAGATGGTACTACATCCAGAGCACAGAGTATGTGCTATGAGTCATCAGTTCCATTTTTATTTGCAAAATTCGATTATCCAGAAACAAGATGTAGAGAGGAGAGTGTTAAACCAAGCACGGGGTCCTGCAAATCCTCACAAAAAAAGTTGGAAGTCAAAAGATCATCTTCCAAAGGAGAAAGTGAATAACAAGACAGGAGTGGGAGGAGAGAACAGTCAAAGATGCCAAAAAAAAGCACAAGATTTCAAAAAGAAAAGTATAGTAAACAGTACTAGCAGCAGCTGGCAGGACAAAGAGGAGGAAGGGAATGTACCGAGTACAAGGGGTCAGGACAAGTGTGGAGAGGATGAACTTGGAGAAGATACTCTTCAGACAGTGACTGCAAACAATTCATTCAAGGACTTTCAACAGGAAAAGAGATGGAGAAGTAGTTCAAACTTTGGTCTTGGGGCCAAAGAAGAATCAGACTAAAACATTTGTAATGGGAGGGAAAAGAAGAGAGCAAAAGACAGCAGGTGAGATGGAGCTACACTTTAAGTAAAACACTTGAGAGCTTTTAAAACCTTTTTGTTATACTAGGAAAGCAGTGAATTATAGGACAAAAAGATGGCAAGCAGAATCACAGAAATGGAGAAAGGTTTGGGTTGGAAGGGACTTTAAAGCTCATCTTGTTCCACTCCCCCTGCATAGGCAGGGACACCTTCCACTAGGCCAGGCTGCTCCAAGCACTGGACCTGAACAATTCCAGGGATGGGGCAGCCACAGCTTCTCTGGGAAACGTGTGCCAGGGCCTCACCACCCTCATAATAAAGAATGCCCTCTTAAAAGCTAATCTAAATCTACCTTCTTTCAGTTTAAAGCCATTACCCCTTGTTCTATCACTTCACACCCTTGTAAAAAGAAGAAACTGGAGCAAAGCCAGGGTTTTTTCTGTTTTCCCTTGAAAAAGTGTTCAAAATCCTATAAAGAAGGGGAAGCAATAAATACGTTGAGATTGAGAAATTTCATGTGAACTGCAGATTGTATCTTGTATGTTGCCTCACCTTCTGCAGCCCTTCAACTGGTGAAAGCTATTACAGCTCCAGTGATATTAAAAGACTGCAATATCCATTTGGTAACAGTGGCCCATGGGGAACCCACTTTCACAGGGCTATTAGTACAATTCCCAGCCATTGTTCTGCAAAACACACTCTGTTCCTGTAAGTAAATCCTACAGCTTTCTTTCCCAGCTGTAATAGTACAGACAGATGCTGTTATGGGCACACTGCTCCCCTAAATCCACAGTGTGCTTACATTGCTGAGCATGTCACCAAATACCATTATATAACAATACACTGAGTTTGGCAACCACAAACCTCTGGAAATTCTATCAGCAAAAATTTCATGTTTTCTTCCAAGTCACAGCTCAAAATATCGAACATAAGGCTAAGAAAAACTTAATGTGTTACTGCAATTAACAAGTCCATTTTCTGATACCACCAAAAATAACTAATATTTACAACATAATTATTAATATTTTATTATGACATTTTCTACTGGAGTGGTAACAGATTAAATGGTTGGGGGCTAAAAATGAGGACATTTTACTGAGCTGACAGGTAATCTGTACAAATACGAGATTTGTTTAGCATGAAGAAATATTTATTTAGCAAAAAGAGACAGCGTGAAGCTCTGCTGGCTGGTAAAAGCCTACTTATATCATTTAGTTTTTTGTGTTCTCTCTCTGTACCTGCTCTTTTCCTCTCCCTAGAACCAAACTGAGTGGTTAGTTTAACACTCAGGTGGCAATTCCTAAGAGTGCTATTTAAAACTACAAGTCCTCTCCTAAAAGACTTTTGGGACAACTTTTATTTAAAACTACTGGTACAAGTTATCCACTTTGATGAGTAGGGAGTGAAACATATTTAGTGTTCTTCTGAGTTAAAACACATTTGTTTATAATAAAAGGAACTCATAAAATACAGAAACACGCAGAATTAAGTCTTAAATGCAAAGCAAATGTCTATAACCATGAGAAGGCCACATGGCCTCTGCTATCTTTAATGTCAAGTCACTACAATGTGAAGAGGCTGCTCATGTTTAAAATATATATATTTAATCGATTTTAAAACATTTTTTCTCTCACAAATCTGGCACATTTGTTACATTTAACAGCTTTTACCTATAAAGAGGTAATCTCTGCCCTGCAGAAGAGCTGAAGTGACCCTGCTAAATTCGGTCTGGTGGCAAACCCACCCTCCTGAGTCCTCTGTGAGGAGATCTGGTGTCTCTGTCTCATGAGCGAGCATCTCCGTCCTGCCCACACAGCAGACCCATCGTGGTACCTGGCACCAGCACTGGCAGGAACAGCCAGCAACCAACAGAGCTTGGCAGCTGAACTGCTCTGCTCCAGAAAGGCTTCAACATTCAGAAATAAAGCACAGAGTTTGGGGAACAGCAGGGAAACCTCAATGCCCTAATTAGTGCTGTAATTTGGTCTATTTGTCAAGTAGAAGCAGGATTTTAACCTTCTGGCATGTCTGTTTAGAGTCCTTTGTAGAGGCAGCTTAAAACAAACATACAGAAGTTGGTAAGTACCCAATTTTGCAGTCTTTTCTAAGAGGAATGGCACAGGATTGAATCTGGGGGACTAGAAAGCTGCTGCATGACTAGAATAAAATACAGAAAACAAACAGAAGCACTATCCTGGGCCTCCAGCACAGTTTATACATTTTGACCTTCCACAAGCTGCCAATAGCACCATTGAACATGAGGATCCCGGGTCACTGGTACCACCACCACCTCACTGTAAGCCTGGAAGAAAAGCCTTGGTCAAATCACACAAGATGTGGTTTTAAACCAAGTGAGGAGGGGGAGGAGGAGAAATTTCCTGGATTAAGTGAACCACAGAGATATTTTAATCAGAACACAAAAGAAAGTTGAGCCAAACACCAACTGACTCGGATCATATCACATCAATAATCCATGCACACAGCCTCTGCTGGAATCAATGGGAGGCTTGTGCGTAAGTGGATTGTATAATATAAATGCATGGCCCTGTTTAGGGCTCCACACACAAAAGAGAAAGAGGTACTGAAAACAATTCCCTTAATTAACATTTCTCTTCCATCAAGTGCTTCTAAAATAATAAATTCTAACATTACACAGCTCTGTTTTCATTCACAGTTTTTATCAGAGGTGGTAAAACAACCGACCCCATTTGACAAATAAGGGAACTGAAGCATCGGATGCAAATTAAACTGAAGAGCAGGGCAGCAGGCAGAACTGAACTGGGAATAGCAGCTTACCTTCTGAATCACAGTTTAATGTCCTAGATATTTACAGGCTTATCTAGTTCAAGTCTCTAATTAGGATGATTCTGTGCACTCCTCAAATCATTTTGCATACTTTCTAAAGTACCTGTGCACAGCAATCTGCTTATCTCTAAGCGTTCCCTACTCAATAATGTTAATTTTGTGAGGATTTAGAATGTCCTGAAGAGGTTCAAAACACTGGATTGCCCTGGTCAGACTCCCAGGGGAGTCTCATTGCTTAGGCATCACAAGTCTCATTACCCTGCTGCAATAAAGGGTTTTAAAACTGGCCGTCAAACCCACACTTTCTACACGCTTTCTATTATTAAAGAAAAAAAAAGGGAAAAAAATCCAAACAAAACAAATTGCAATTCAAAATACCAATTCATTTGCTGGAAATAACCTACTAATCCTCGTGTTCCAAATTGACAGCGATCTGTAAGAAAAAGCAAGACTGAACCTCTATTCAAGAAGGAAGTCCAAAGCTCACAAGAAGTCAGTGTAAAACATCAAATACACCAATTGCAAAAAAACATTCCAATCTTACTAGTCTGCAACTGTTTTACAACAAAGCCAAGTAAGTAGGAACATAAACTATACTGCAATTTGACCCAAAAAAGCAACATGTTTATTAAAGTGGTATGAAGTTATAAATAACAGTTTCACTTGCATGCTAGGAACAAATCTGGCTTCACCTAGAGAACCAGCCTTTGCCTAAATACACACCGACTCCTCCTGAGGTCCTGAGTATTCTTCCTCCTGTGAAAAGCCAACTTTGAAATGCTTAACACATTAGGAAAGATTGATTCAGCAATTTCTAGTTTACATTTTCCACATGATTAAGTACTATATTGGCACTAACCCTATGAAATAACAAGCATTTCCATCTCCCTTACCTACAGATGCAAGTCCATAATACTGTGAAAATAACACGTTTTGAGTTAAATGAGCTTTCTGCTCTTTACAGTGTCCAACTGCTTTGAATAATAACTTTTCAAGACTGGCTTGTTTTGTCTTCTGTTCTCCTTTTTCAGATTTTTTTGTCAAGAGTTATGTCTATCACTGACAAAATAAGCAGAAATGCCTGCTGAGAAATGGCCACATTTCCAAACGACGGCTTGAAGAATCATTTTTCTGATTCATCACAGCATTATTTTTTCAAGTTTTCAAAACAAACACCACACCCACTTGATTTCCGAGTTCTGGGTAATTATATTTGGAATTAGCAAGTGCCGTGCAACTATTAATCATACGAGGTTTAGCCCTTACTTTAGCTATTTAGAGATCAGCCAGTGCATTCAAACGCAGCCTGTTTAGCATCGTATTTAAGATATACCCTCATCACCCCGTGCGGTACCACCACAGCACAGACAGACAGCGAATATAGGGCAGGCCGTGCGGTCGATCCCTCTGCCCCAGGGCAGGATCAGCTCCTGCTCAGCCACCATTATCGCTGATGATACACAAGAACTGGTTATTTCAGGCAGCAGCTTTACACACGCACTCACAGCACACATTATAAATTAAAGGAGGGAAGCGTGTGGCACGTCTGCAGCGCCTTAAACTGGGACAGCGCGCAGCCCAGGCTCCAGGAAGGCAAAAAAAATCGCAAATAAAAGCTTCCCCCAACATGCGAGTCCGGATTTTCTAAAAGTAGTATCTGGCAAGGTTAAGGCGGCAGCCGCTGGGAAGAGTTCACCTCATTTAAACTGGCCGAACCACCCCGTGATTATCACCGAGCCTCCATTAGGATGACACACACACACACACACACACACACAAACAGAGCCCTCGCACGGCTTAATTACTCTCCTCGCTGCTCGCACCCTGCCAGACACGTACTTTTATTTTGGGCTTTTCGTATTTTTCCCCCCTTTCCCCTCTCCCGGCAGATGAGGAGCTGCCGGCAGCGGGCGCGGGGCTGCCACGGCAGGGCAGGGCAGGGCGGGGGTCCCGGGCAGACCCCGGGCAGACCCCGCATTGTGTCCCGGTCACTGCCCGGCTCCGCTCGGGGGGCCGGACGGGGCAGCCCCGGCTCGAGGGGCCGTGGCCGCTGTCAGGGGCTGCCAGGGGGGCACGCCGCGGCACCGGGACCGGGCAACAGGGCACCTCCCTGCCGAACCAAGCCCGGAGGGGCCGCCCGATCCCCCCCTCACGGCTGCCCCATACACCCCTCACGGCCGCCCGGTCCCCCCCTCACGGCTGCCCCATACACCCCTCATGGCCACCTGAACCCCCTCACGGCCGCCCGGTCCCACCTCACGGCCGCCCCATACCCCCCCTCACGGCCGACCCTCCACACGGCCGNTTTCTCCTCCTCTGCCGCCGTGCCCCGCCGCTCCCCGCCCAGCCCTGCCTCAGCCCCGGCCGCCGCCTCGGCCCAGCCGCCCGCCCCTCTCATGTGACCGCGGAGGGCGGAGGGGGAGCCGGCCCGGCCCCGTCTGCCCTCACCTCCCCTCCAGGGTCTGCCCTCCCCTCCACGGTCTGCCCTCACCGCCCCGGCCGACCCTCCCTC
>WBMV01002487.1:85422-106617 GCA_013396655.1 Campylorhamphus procurvoides
TCCCTCCCTCCCTCCCGTTGCCCCTCAGCGGCTCCCCCGGGGCTGGGCCGCTCCCGCTGGGCTGCGTGTACGCTGGGGCCGTCCTTTGTGGGGTCTGCAGGAGGCGGAAAATGCCCGCGGAGCCCCCGGGGCGATCCGGGCGTGTCCGGAATCCCCGAGGCGTTCCGGGGGTGTCCGAGTACCCTGAGGCGCTCCGGGGGTGTTTGGGGTGTGTGAGGGCTGAGCTGGCCTGAAGCAGCGCAGTGAGGGGAGACGAGGCGGGTTGAAGCCTCCGAAAAAGAGCCCTGAGCCACGTCACATTTCTGCGTGTTTTTTGGTGATTGTTGCCTGTACCTTGCACTTGTGCCCGGTGCTGGGGGGACCTCGGGTGCTTCCCCTGCCACAGGGGTCACAGGGAGCCTTGGGGTGGCCATGGGACTGTGCCCTTCATGCGGTGCGGGGTTAACTCTGGGTAACCCTGGGTAACACAAAGGCCTCTCCTGCTTTCTGCCCTAGGAGCCAGAGTACCTGTGCCATTTACTGAGCCTTCTGTAAAGACCCTCAGTGAGTTACCTCCCACGGCACTCGGGTTATCAGCAGCCTCCCCAGTCTGTAAAGGTAAGCAGAAGTGTCCTGGCACACACCACGCTTCCTTCCTTCCTTCCTTCCTTGGCACCACCTCTTGCTATTTTTTTAAAACCGTTCGTGTCAAAATTTTATTCGGAGAGGAAGCTGTGGGAGGAAAGGGTCAGCCAACAGGAAAATATCGGGTTTTTCATTTTCCTTTTGGAGGCTGGCATGGGACAGAGCACTCACCTCCTGACACCGCTGCTCATGGGTGGTTATTGCAGCCCCTTGTGCTGAGAGCTGAGGTCTGACAGCTGCACCAGGGATAAGGGTTTTACCTCATCTAAAACATAAACCTTTAAAATTCTCCTCTGCCTTTCGTATTTTAAATATTGTTATAAGTTTAGTAAGTTATAAACAGGATATGATTACGTAAAGCAAGCATCACTTTATAGACATCAAGGTGTGTCTATAAAGTGCAATTACAGGATGGTTTAAAATAAGTCTGAATGCAGATGAACTGACAGTGGGCTTTGAATATTCTTGCACACTGAGCAAATTGTTAATTTAGTGGGAAATCTGGTTCATGAGAAAAATTCTAATTTTAGAATTGATAACAGATTGCTTTCATTTCACTTGTGTTGTTTTACACCTTTATATAGAACATGTTCCTTTATATTCTTCCCTTATATCCTTCTTTCCTTTCCTTCCTTTCCTTTCCTTCCTTTCCTCCCTCCCTCCTTGTCTCCTTATACTTTTGCTACAAGGAAAATTCTAGTGCAAAATAAAAAATAGCCTAATCACTAATTCTAGTAGCAGAGGAGAGGGAGGTGTGAAGAACGGTCCTCCTCCCACCCATTCAGTGTAAAATTCCTGTTGACTTCATAGAAGCAAAACTAGTTTTGAAATTATTCAACTTCTTTCCAAATAGCAAAGATTAAAATTATTTTGTGATGCAAGCAAGATACAAAAAATGTCTGTCCTGGTTAAAAGTGATCAGTTGCAGTGTTTTATAGAAACTTCATGGTGAAATCCAATTCCAAATCATTAGATAAGGGAAATATTCTTTATTATGACTTTATTATTAACTTGAATAGACAGTTAAATTTTGCCTTGCTGAATGTGTACTTACTCTATTGTAACTGAAATATATTCAATTCAATAACCTCTCAAGGAGAATCTGTTCTTTCTAGTCCTGTTTCAGTAGGATGACTTATGAATGATACACAGTACAAAAGAGTGGTGAAATTAAAGTGTTCTCTTCAAGGCTGAATGTCTCTGAAATGATGGCAGATGTTCCTTAAAACATTTTCATTCATTCATAGTGTGTATTTTATAAATAGACTTACTTTTGCATGGGCCTAATCCTACAAGTGTTCTAAGCTCAAACCTTAGTTCTGCCTACAAGGTGCTTCCTCAACCAAGCTGTTCAATCTTCAGGTGAGATGTCATAGAAACTTTTATGATCAAACCTCTTACCTTGTCTCATTTTCCTGTGTATGAAGTAAAGCTTATGTCTGGCTACAAACCTAACTAGGTCAGGAGGAGATTTTTTTTGAAAATGTGTAAAATCAAGTGCAGAATTACAGTCCTAGTTCTACATCGGAGCTGTAGCAGAACTTCTCCCTAGTTTTTGGTAATCCAACAGTAGCAACACCACTATCCTTGAATACCAGGGAGTTTCTTACCAACAAAGATCCAGGACGCAATACAGGCTACAATCTCAACAAATTTTAAGACAAGCTCCAATAAACTATTTCCTACTCATGTGAATAGTTCTCTCACATCTACTTTTTTTCTGCAACTTTGATCATTCTTCTGTTTTGAGATACTCATGAATTATAATTTTTTTGCCATATTAATAAGAATCTCAATCAACAGTTGCCTAAAGATTGCTTGATCCTTTTTTTCTCTTTCTTGTAGTCCCTTCTGTAGTCATAGCTCTATTTTTACCACCAGTATGTTTTGCCAGTTTTATATCCACAAGTCTAACCTTCTGTGTTGGAAGATCTTCACAGTCTATCATTCATGTAAATAATAGTCTAATAGCTGGTCTGTTGAAATTATTTTTAAGGGAAAGTTGGGCTTTCTCCAAAAACTGCTGTTAGCAGGGTTGATTCCTTAATGATAAATGTGGTTACTTGCTGAATTTTCAGGTAATACACTTCTTCTTTTTATATTTTTTGTCCCTCTTTGAATAGTTTAGTAACTGTTTTGGTTCAGTTTCCACTAAATAGTAATTTATCTTGTCATTTTTCATTTTAAGGGCTCAAGAGCACATCTGTTATGACATTTGTCCCTACACAGAGAGTCAGTGAAGACAACTGAATCCCTTACATCACATTTTTGTGGCCTATAAGGCTCATTAAATATTAAGCCATTTCTATGGATTTCAATTTGAACCAGATTTCAAGAGCAGTGAATGAAAATAAAAATCTTTATCCCTCCTTTTTTCTTTTTTTCTCCCCCATAATCAATTCAAGAGTAGGAAAGCACTGTTGCTTATTACATCCTTTCCTCAGCAACAGTGGATTGCATTGGGTTTTATTGGTTAATGTAAATTCTGAATAAAACATCTTCATTCTTCACTTTCAGGTTGCTTGTAGAAAGAATAATCTTAATGTTACCTTGGAAAGTGTCCTCCTTCAGTGATGTTTCAATGATATAAAAGTCCATTTTATGGTGATAGATTTCATAAGCTTTTTATTTCAAAAGCATGAGCTATGAGGACGTTCCAAATGGATGGTATCATTGTATGCAAATACAAGAAATACAATTCTGAATTTTCTTACTGCAGAAAGTGGAAATGGCTGTGGTGCCACCAGACTGGATGTCAGTATCAGACACGGGGAGATGGGATAATGCTCCTTGCTGTTGGAAGGAAGAACTTTGGAAATC
Organism: Campylorhamphus procurvoides; assembly: GCA_013396655.1. Classification (NCBI taxonomy): domain Eukaryota; kingdom Metazoa; phylum Chordata; class Aves; order Passeriformes; family Dendrocolaptidae; genus Campylorhamphus; species Campylorhamphus procurvoides. The sequence continues at coordinate 88,867 of WBMV01002487.1, forward strand.
TTACTTAGGGAGGTAGTCATCCTGCATGCAGGATTCCCATTCCATGGGTTCAGGTAACACAGCACTAATTTGCAATTCTACCTGTTAGATTTGGTGAGGACTTTATAGCTGCCCTTAAAGAGAACAGTTACTACAGACATGAACATCTCTACAGTCTTTATAATACATTCTTAAAGAATCTGGGTCTATCTTAAAGGATATAGATACATCTCAAAGAATACAGATGCATCTTAAAGAATACAAATGCCTGTGCCACATTTTGTAATCTTGAATTATTTGGTTGATTTTACAACTTGCTCTCACATTTTTAGAATCATGGTGCAAGCATTGCATTCCTGAGACAGTATCTTGTTGGTAGAATCACTGTCTTCAATACCCAGCCATCGCATTAAAGAGTACTTTTGTTTCAGATCTAGATAATCAAAGAGTTTTTATTTTTTAAGAAGCATTGCCTAATAGTTTCCATTCAGAAAAGTCTTAGTCCATCATCATGGGCTTTTTCCCCTATTTTTTTTTATTTATCAGTACTTGAATAATCCGGTATTCTTAAACCCCTAAGGCAAACTCTTTGACTTCCTCTGTCTGGCAGACGGGTTTTAGCCATTTATTGTTTCTTAAAATGTTTCTGCTGTCACACAGATCATATTTGTCTCAGCTGGAAAAACATTTTTATAGAAAATCCTGTTTGCTGGTTGTCTCAGTGGTTTCAAAAGTGCTTGTAACTTTCCTTTAGTCCAAAAAAAATTTACATGCAGGTATTTTATATGGCTTTGGGGAACATCAAAGCCGAAGCTTAGCAAGTCAAACTTCTTTTATGAATGGTGCTTTTTTGTATGGATAGGAAGCTGCTTCCAGTAAAATAGCCCAGAACCCCAAAGATAAAGTATCTCTCTTCTAAGAATTTTGCATGGGTTTCTCTCCAGGTTAACTTTGAAATCCTATCCTGAATTTTGTTTGCAGTTTATTTTAAATTCCTATTCTTGACACATTTGAGGGTTTGTGGGGGTTTTTTAAGATTTCTAAATTAGTTTTATCTACTCCCAGGATCAAATATTACTGGTTTTGGAAGTCAGTGCTTGTTTCTATTGTGTAACACTGATATGGCCACTTGTGAGTCATTGAGGAAAAACCACAAAATGTCCCAGTGAGGAAAACCAAATGTATTAAAAATTGTGAAGGTCCACCAACTCTGTAATGCTTATGATCTGAAATATACTTTGCATTAGAACTTGTTTTACCTGTATTAATTGTACACAGTACTAGACACAAACAGGATGCTTTCCAGCATGAAAGCTGGGCCTAAACCAACAGAAAAAGAAGACTTGGATTCAAAAGGTATGGGCTGAAACAGATCATGAGTGGAATTTTGCATGAAGCTTGAGAGGATTTTTCTATCTCAGGAAAATGAAACAACTTGATGTAAAGCAACTCCCAAAGGAGAGTGTGCTGATTAAGGCCAGACAGTTCCCACCCTGAGAAGTAGCCACAGCCTGAATTCCCCTCTGCTGGCTAACTCCAGCTTGGCATGGTTGAATGTATTACCACACCACTCTCTAGTCTCTCCAAAGCCTGGGACTCTGAAATTCCTATTTCATCCTACGGTGGGAGCTGCAGCTGGGCTGCAAACCACACGGGAGTCACATGTGGCAGCAGTTGCTGGATGGGGTTCCACTCAATTCCTCCTGCCTGCCCCAAGAAGCCCTAAACAACTCTCAGTGTGCCAGGGCTGGCATCCCCTGGTACACAGGGGCAGCCAAGTGCCACGTGTACTTGCCCACGACATGCCATGGTGGGAGGGTTAGACCAGGTGCTCCTGTGGATTCACCAGCGAGCAGCTGAAATGCAATTGCATATCTCCACGTGAGCTGGCTCCAGTCTTGCTGCTGGCCAGTCAGCAGAGCACAAAGCTGGGTTTAATAAATATGGAACCATAAATTTAGACAAGAGCAGGAACTGGCAGCTAATGATTTGGACTTTCAGTGGCCTCTGAACTGTTTGTGCAGCTGTTTGTGAAGCCATGCTGTAAATCATATTACTCAATCCAGATTTTGAAAGTTCTGTCTAATCTAGTAATTTTTAACCCAAATTACTTCATTGATTAAATTCACACTCTGGTCCCACAAACAGTTGCATTGGCACAATTGCAGCACTGGTAGACTGTGACACACAGATGGTATGGAGAGAAGGAAGGGAGGCTGCTGGGTAGGTATTTTGTCCGTGGGGACAGTGTTCCTGCATAATTCCAACCTTGTTGTGAACCACAGACTCTCCATCAGTTTCCCTTTCTGATCCCCTAGGTTCAGCCCTTCTCAGGCTGTGCCTATAGTCAGACTTACATGCTTGTTAATGTGTCTGTGCCATACTAGATCATCAAATGGTAATAAATTGATCAAGATCAAATATGAGCATGTAATTGCATTCCTGTCAAGATTAGCCAGCTATGAGTTACAGTGTTTAGACCAAGCTTTATCCTGGCTTTTTACTGGCAGCAGGAAGACTGATGATACCAACTCTAAGTAAAACTGTCAGGAGTAAACCCCTCTACACTCCCTGTTTCGTGAGGGTTTTGTCTTTTAAATGATTTTTTACTGGTGGGTTGAATTTGTACAAAGAATTTCATGCCATGTTGCCATCCAAAAGCAAAATTTCTTGCATCATGAAATTGCTATTACATACTGGTGAGAATATGCAGCTTCTCTCATGGATTAGTTTTGAATACACCCATGGAGTCCAGGGGAAAGGGGAGTTCATTCTTTGTTAAAAGGTGATGTGTAATATTTTAAAGTCTTACAGTCTCTGACCAGGAAAGATCCCTATTTATTCCAACTGCTGCAGTTAGAAAATAAACACATGGGTCTTAGGCAGAAAAACGTCACTTAAATCCTCTTCCTCTCCTGGTTAGACATACTGTTTTATCCTTCTCGTATCCTTAGGGATGTAAGTATAATCTCACACACTTCTATACCAAAACAAAAAGGTTTGGGCATTTTCTTAGCATAATTGAAGTGTACTTTCAATTTAAAAAGCAGACCTTCACCTTAATTGTCTTTCCCTTGACGTGTTTCTCTTTATAGTCTTAAAAACTGTCTCTAGGTACAAGAAGATGTTAAGCAAGGGAGAGTCAAAGTTAAAACTTGGCAAGCGCTAAAACAAAGAATTTTTCCAAGGAAATGGAGGAGACAGGACAAATTAATTCCGTATGTAACTCCATTTACTTCAGTGCAGTTACATGAAGGATGAATTTGGTACCATACACCTCTGTGGTCAGAAAAAGATTTCTGTGATCTCAATCAGCACAGTGCAAAATAATAATTTTTAAGAAACAGAATTGTAATTTATGTCTGGTAGAACTGCCCTTATTATTTTTAGTCTATTAATATAGTTGTAAAAGAACAATAGATGTACAGTACAACAACAAAATGAGCTTCATAAAAAGCTTAGGACGTGGTGATTTGTAGCTTACATCCTTAGTAACGTTTTTTTGTGGGAAAGAGGAATTCAGGACAGACTGCTCCAGTGGGCAGGGACATCAGGGACAGCTTCTCTTTCCTGTAGGGTCCAAACACTTCTCTCCAGTTGCTGCATTGCAACTTGGACTTCTTCACTCTCATTCTTCTCCTCTGATCACCCCTAACTCTATTCTCCTTTCCCTCAGGATTTTTTGGGTTCCACTGGGTGTGCAGGTGTCTCTGTGGCTTCTCTTTACTGCTAAGTTTTGTGGATTTTTCTCCTCAGGCAGAAAGTTTCAACCTCTTGGGACAAATAAAGGAGAGATGTTTGGCCTCCACCATCATTTCTTTTTAGATTTTAGATTTTAACATGTTTCAGTAAATCTCAGGTGCTTTAAAACAAGGCATGTTCCCTGTGAGAACGCAGCCTTTGTGTGTCAGTCTAGCACTCAAGTATAGCTGTACCCAGAGATTAGTTCCATTTTAAAACCCTGTTACAAAATAGCAACCCCAGCCTCTCCACCCCACTGCCAAATTCAGGAAATGCTTTTAATATCAAGGTTAAGATCTTTTAATACCAGAACGTTAAAGTATTCATATAATATAGTAGTGCAATGAAATTTAAGCCAACAGTCTGTCTTTTTTATCCTTCCCAACTTGCAACTCTCAGTTTTAATACAGAGGAAAGTGTCTGTGTATACAAGTATATAAAAGATGTGAAAATACAAAAGCATTTATTGAAAACAGACAAAACCAGGAAGATGATAAAATAGCAGAAGGAAGTGGCCTCACATATAAAAACTTTTGCTTTGTATAGCAGAATTTATCACTAAAAGCTCAGATTGGCAAATTGCCATGCTTCAGACTAAACAAGGAATGCAATGTAAAAAAAAATTGGACTTGTGTACAAAACCAGTAGACACACTTGGAAAAATAATGTCTTACACAGTAATTCAATTAAATGTTTTTTGTTTCCTTTTTTAATGTCTGTCTTTAAAAGTCTCCTTATATTTTGAAGTAGCAGAAATCTCAGTTGCAGAGATGCAAAGATGTCTGCATCAATCAGGTGGATGTAGGAAATTCCCAAATATCCAAAATGAAATATAGTGGAGCTATATTTTGAAAGCAAATTATTTTGAACTATTGTCATGTTTTATAAAAAAATGTTCACATATTTAAAATACCTACTGCACAGTTTTAATCCGCAAAGCTGCTCAAGTAAATGTGAACTGCTCGGTATTTTCATACTGGACAAAGAATGGGTTTTTTTAAAGAGAATATCCATTTCTTTTTAGGTTTGTGAGGGGAAATTGAAAGAATTAGGGAATAACAGTACACTTATGCCTGAAAGACTTTCACCCAGAAATCTGCTGTTGATTGAGAACACTTCAAAAGCAGGAGAATCTGGGATACTTAGTCCAGTGATTCTGCCAGCTGAGAACAGATGAATTATTTCCTGCCAGGATATTCTCTCCCCCCGGCCTGCTGTGTTCTGGTATTCCTGCTGGAAGGGCTCTTCAGGAGCACTGGATGCTACTGGGGTTCTTCTGGTGCTCAGGAGAACATGGATAATGAGCACAGCTGAATTCTCATGACTAACAAAATCATGCCCTTGCTCTTTACTCTGTAAGGCTTTTCCAGAGCTCAGCATGTAGGAAAGACTCCAAACCTGAAAAACAAGACTGCAGATAACTACAATTAAAACAAACAGATAATTTTTGCAAATCCTCATCACGTTTCCAAGATAAATACACTGCTAAGTACTAATTATATTCTTAAATATTGTCTCATTCACAGTGAAAACCTTTTTATCTTGTTGACAAGAATGGTTATTTCCTTCACACATTAAATGATTCCATGAAGTATTTTTAGGCATTTGTTACATTTGAATCTTCAGTGCCTGATTGCTTGTGTGTAATTTCCAGATTTACCCTCTACAGAGTACAGTTGCCTGGCAGTTCTTTTTCTAGCTGCTGCTTTTTCCTGAAATGGTCTGGACTTCCTGCATAATTTGTACAAAGCTCTTCCTTCTATAATTTTATTTCATTCTGCTTTAGTAAAGTGGATACGCTGATAGGAGTTAAAACGAGATAAATTCATATTCTTCAGCTAAAATAATGCAATGCTGTCTTGAAACTATTAGAAGATAATATTGGTTTTATTAGATTATGAAACTGCAAGTAATGACAGATAAAGGCAGATAAATCAGTCTCCTCAGAAATCTAAACTGCTAATCAATGAAAGATGTTACTCCAGAATGCTGACTATAGACAACAGCAAAGAGTGTATCAATTTAATCATTCAAATAAAGTAGCAAATGTTACTATTTTATAAACTGGAATTCCTAGGAGTTTTCTCCTAGAACATCATCCATATGCTTTAACTTTAGACATCATGTATTTCATTTTTATAGTTCCTCTCTTGGTAAATGCTGACTCTTCAAAATAAAGTACTTAAAGATCATTTTCCTACCAGGAGTACAGAATGTGGAAAGTATGCAATGAATTTCAAAGCACTTCAGGAACATGCTATTGTCTCAGCTGCAATGGCTGGGAAGGGTCACATTGACTCTGCTGTGAGTAGGCCTGCCCTTTGAACCTGGCCCAAATGCAATGACATTCCCATAAAGCCCCAAGTGCAGCCCTTGCAGTTTGGCTCACACAGCCACATCCTCAGCTGCAGAGCCCTGGTTAAGTCTGCGAGGCCAGACATGAGGACTCATCTTGTGTGATTGGATTACAGGATTGAAGCTGTGATTTGTCCTACTGAAACCACTCTAAGTTACTTAAACAGATAAATCCTACTATCAGATTTCTTATTGATTACACTTTCTGAAATGCAAGAAAACCCAACAAACAAAACCAGACCCCCAGCTTTGCTTGCATTCTCCATGTAGTTCTGCATTACCATAAGGTGCATGTAGGACTGGAAGGACAACAGAAATACCTGGGGGAATAATAGTGAACTGTGATTTTCCTTTGCCATAAAAAGGGTGTAAAATACTTGTGTTTTTTCACTTCCTCTGAGCCCATTTCCAGTTCTTTCTTAACTCCACCCTCTCTGTGTGATTCAAACTGTTTGACAGAGTTCCTGTTATAAAGGAAAGTCAGATCATATCTAGGTTGCCTTTGTCTCAAGTTTTAATTCATATATTCTCGTCCTATGTTTCTGGCAAAACAATCTATCAAATTAAACCAAGAATATGTTCAAAGCACCTTTTTTTTTCTTGGTTTTTTTTTTCTTAGTTCTCTCTGAGTCTATTCCTTACCTCTCAGGTTTTGTGTGTTAGGCTGGAAGGAGTCACCTTGTATGTTACGTTATCTATCCCAGCTGGAATATCTGCCAGGAGGCAGAAGTGCCCTCTTAGGCAGTTCAGCTGCTGACTTTAACAAGCACAAGTGAGTAAAAAAGATTTACCAGAGATATTTTCACTTATAAAAGCATGCTTTTTAGTAACTATAGTAACAATAGCCATATACAAAATGGAATCAAACCTGTGGATAATGCAGTTTCAGTAGGGGCCTTCAGAAAAAACACTTCCACTGTGACAGAAGAGAAACTGCTCAAAAATCCTTTCAGGAACAGCTACGATTCCTTATGGATACTTTATGAAAATGTATTAGAATTGACTGTAAATTGAGCAAGTAGCAAAGAAGCTTGATGAACTGACTGCAACAAAATATGCAGTGATGAAAGTCTCTACAGACTTCTGCTTGCTAGCATTGGCAAGGAAGAAGTTTGGCTAAATAGAAGGAAATCAGAAGATACAGTTATCAACTGCAAACAAATGATTATAAACCAGGAAGAAAATGCGAGGAAGAGCTCAGAAAATTATGATTGACAGTGACAACACAGACCAAACAGCTTTTATTTTAAGCAACAGATTGTTGGGAACACACACCGTATATCAAAGTGAAGGACTTGAAACCTGCCACAGTCTGTACAGATGTTCTCACTCAGAAAGCAGCTAGAGGGAACAGAACATAAAAGAAGGCTGCCCAATTTCAAAACAGTTTTTGAATTTTCATTCTGTTTTGACAAGTTTTTGTGATAGTCTGTGATTTTCAGCATCATAGAAAATTCAGCATCTACAAACCTGAGCAGGCCTGATAGAGACCTGAAGGTGTACAAGCAAGCCCTTAAGAAGGTGCTGTACAATTTCATAAAATATTTTTGTTGTTTTAATCTTAAGTGCTTTTAGATTGAAGGAGGGGAGCAAAGACCAGAAACCGGAAGTGTTGTAACTGTTGTGACTCTGGAGCAGGTCAGACGTGCTTGCAGTCTGCGTGAAATACTTGGAATGCAAAGCTCAGATCTGAGAGGAGATTTAGGAATCTCTGCTGTAGAAAAGATTTTTTTATGATACAGAGCAAGACGAGATTACTGAGCTCAGGAGGGTTATTTGTGAATAACTTCCAGCTAAAGTGATTAAGGGCTTCAGCCACCAGCCTCAGAAAAAAGAAAGAGCATCAAAAACATCCTGCTTGTCATTGCTGCTGGCTTTTTGTTCAATGAGCAAGAGGTCTGTGTTGGTTTTGGTCCTTTGCCCTTGGGGACACTTTTAACAAAGCATAATACTTGAAAGAATTCCAAAATGTGTTTGTTTTTTTTTTCCCTCTTCTTTGAACTACGAGGTTAAAGATAAATAAAAGAGTATTTTGATATGTGTAAAAAATACTTGTGATAACAAATAGACAAAGCACTTCCTAAGGCTCAAGACTTACAACTTGCTTTTTACAAACACACCACTGTTCTTGATAACAATATTTTCTTTTTTAATAGAAGGTAAAGAACTCCATTCACTTTTAAAAAATCATCTCCTTCAGAAATGTGAATTTCTTCAGCAGAAACTTCAGTATTTGTGTTTGAAGTTTTGTTTCATTTTAAGCTTCTGTAATATCTGCCAAAAAAAGCAAGAGCTAAGAAACATACTGAAGAGTTAAATGCTCTGATGAATGTGAATTGTTAAAAGGCCCCTCTGGCAGTCTCAGATTTGCATAGAGGAAATTTGGACTCCTGTACAGATGAGTTGCTCTTATAGGATTTTACAGTATGGGACGAACAAAGAGATTACCACAGAGTCACAGGCCACCAACTTGAATCTGACTTCAAAACATTTCAGAGCCTAATAGGAAGAGATTTGGATCTGCACACAGTATCACGTCTATTCCTGAATTCATCTGTGAAGTGTTCTGAGTTCCTTGACCTTCCCCATTGCAGGAATCATGCCCATTTACATAAATATATAGAAAACTATTGAGATAAACCGTCTGAAAGTGATGACAACAGGAGTAATGCAGGCAGTATCCCATCACAGTGGCAGTGGGGTGGCTGGGACATTGTGGGCAGCCAAAGAGGTTACATCTACTATGTCAGTATCTCCCACACGCATTCCAGAAGTGATGAGGAACCTACAGTGAAGTGCAGGGAACACTGATAGCACCTTCTTAACCATGGAGGTGTAACCACATGCCAAAACTTTACAGATCTGATTAGAATATTATATTTTCTCCCCCCTTTTTTTTGTTTAAATGCCTGTTTTGAGGGACAATATGCTCTCAGCATTCATCACTAAGAGCAATAGTACACAATAATGTTGTACTCAAGGTATCAGCCTTTCCTTCAGAGTTGTCAATACCACTTCTTTTGTAAATACAGCAAATAACAGTGACATACTCCTTCCAAACATACCACTTGTGGCATCAAGGGATTCCCAGATCAGACAGAAACTTAAGTCTTTTGAGTCTAGAATCTAAAGGTTGCCTGAAAGCAACTTTTAGAAGAGAGATCTCTGAAGAGTGAGGGGTTTGTGTTGGATTTTTAACGCTTAACATTTAAGCAGAGGATATGTTTATTCTACTCCTCTGATGTGAATATTTTATTCAGCAAAAACAAGAGCTCTGACATACCTGGTAACCCTAAGGTGGTTCTAACCATGCAGAGAAGCATCCAGCAACATCCTGGATGATGCAAGAGAGTTGCTATGGCCATTTTATATATTTAGCCTGGTTTCCTTTCCCCTTCTAAAATGAAACTGTGCTGCAAGATTGGATCTAGTTAGTTAGGAAATACCTTGGAATTACATTGAAAGTAACTGGCTTGTTAGGGTGTGTCACAAAAAAAAAAGAAGGTGTGTCAAAATGGCTATGAATGAATAGTGTGGTTAACATGACTAAGCTCACCTAGAGCTCAAATACCATATTTGCAAGGCCAAGGATTGAGCCCTTTTAGTCTCACAAAGGCTTTAAATTTGTTTGGTTTCTGTAAACACACATCTCTCAAATTATATCTCTGAAAAAGCTACTCACTGACTTTATTGTCAGAAACATGATCTCCTTAAGTACATCTGTACCATTTATACAGTGAAAAATTGGAACAAGAAACACCAAAACTCTCTCTGTTCAACACAGACAAAAAGATCATTTAAAAAAAAGATTTTTATTTCTGTTTTTAAAGAGCTTGACAAAACCCATCTACTGGTACTCAGAGTTCAGCTGTAAACAGTTACAATACATGACCTCTGGGTATTGATTTGTACATGGACCTATTTGCAGTGACAATCCGTAAGACAAGTGAAACTGAAATGTGCTGTGCTAAGGAAAAACAACGCTGGAACTGAAAGTACTCAAAAGACTGATGTGTAACTCCCTCCTGTGGTGTGACTGAGCAGCATCGCAGGCAACAGCTTCTGGCAGCTCACACAGCACGCTGTACTATCCAGAAGGCTGTGCTCACCTCTCCAGGATTCAAGTTTACTGTGGAAACTCCTCTCACAAGTTAAAAGTGTCACAGAAAAATTTCTAAAAATACATACAAAGTTGTAAACATCTTTCTCTGGAACAAACGAGAATGGTTTGTGCCAGCCTTCTCCACCTCCCACATTGCAATAAAACACTATTAAAAGGGCTAAAGACCAAGGCCAGAGACTAAAATTGTTCTGCAGGAATAATATCACAGTTTACAGAAACTAGTAAGTGTCAGCATTTAAAATTAGTCACCAGCAGTAGCAGAACCGATTTTCAAGAAAGTTCACGGAACACTCAACTTCAAGTGATGAATCAGGCACCAAGCATCAGATTTCCCTACTTGTAAGAACAAAAGCTTAGGTACATCCAGGTATTCTGCTTGATAATAGCTAAAATTGGCTACAGAGAGAAAAGTAAATACTGATACTTTTGCAGCTTTAGGTTTTGACCATTTTTGCTATCAGGTTTATACACATCTTCCATGAAGAGGGAAGAAAAGAAATTTGCAAAGCAGACTACAAATAATATATATTGAGAAATAAAGCAGATCTTTCAAGGCAGGTTTTCGTTCTGGAAGTCCCTCTGGTAATTCTCTAAAATGTTTTCACTTTTTAACTTATTTAATCATTAACAATGAAATAACCATTGTGGTCTGAATCTTGTATCACCAATTCCAAAAAGGCTAAGATAATTGAGATTTTGGAATACAATACAGGATTAATGTCAAAGTACACACCAACAGGATTTGCTTAGTGCAGGCTGGTAAAGGATAGCAGTATCTCTATTATTCTTGTTTTCACTCTGTCAGCAGATTGCTATCTATGACCTTGTATTTTTAGTATGTGAATTGATCATAAATATCAGTATTTTCATGGGCAACATTTGGTTTATTTTAAAGTTCTACTGAATGCAGCTCTTCTTTGAGGATTGGAGCCTCTGCAGTATAGAGGGGTTTTTCCCCCAGTTATTGACTCTGCATCACAGAAACAAGTGTCACAACATATTCTGTGTGCTCTTAGGGGAAAAAAAAGGTTTTAAAATACTCACATGAATGTACCCTTAATTTTTTTGAAAAGTTATACTGTTCAAATTCTGACCTTAATGTATTTCCTAAGCCCCAAATTCTAGCTGCAATTCTCAGCTGACAGAGGTAGCACAAATTCAAATTAAATACTGGATTTTAATTAAAGCAGCTGTTTTGAAGGGGGAAAAAAGCAGAAATATTTCATATTGGCTACCTATTGCTCCGCCAGATACACCTCTTGTCAGACACCCTAATGACAGATTATGTGGTCTTCAATCTCTTCACGGTTTCTGTCAATTTGCTATGCATAATTAATTCATTTCTGAAGTGGAAAAAAGTATCAGCATTTGCTTAGGCTGGGAAATTATAGGGAGGGAAATATATGTAAAACCAGGCCATAAGAACAAACAGAACAATTTGACAGTAAGATTAAATATTAGGTGAGTATGTACAGGCTTGTTTCTTCCAAAAATTAAATGTGTATACCTGTAAGAAGGGACAAGGGAGGAGAAAGGAAGCAAACTTTGGCAAAGTTTAAGAAAGTGCAGTCTTTACGGTCCTAAAAATAATAAACACAAACAAACAAACTAAAAAAAACCAAACACCACCAAACCCCAAACAACAGAAGCAAAGCCAACACTGAGAAAGCAAACAGCTAAAAAGTGTCTACAGATAAAAGGGTCTCCTGGTGCAGGATGATGCACACACAGGATTGTTCGGATTGCACCAGCTCAGAGCACACTGAGAACACACCACCAGCTCCACTGCGGTTTGCACTGTAATGTCAGAAAGGAAACAAGCATTTGTAGAAGCATTCCAACATCATACTCTGCTAAAACACTTTTTATCTACATGCAGAGCTCTGTGCACACACATTTAAAAGTATATTTTCTTTTCAAAGCAGTACACCATATAGTAAATTTTCACTCAAGTGTAACTACTAGGCAATTCTCTAAATATTGAGTATTTTCTTACTTTGTTTTCTAATGGCAGAAATAGAACTCTTTGCTATGTAGTGCAGGAAGGATCTGGAGCACAAGTTGTTTAGTAGAACCCTGCCATTTTGCTTAGAAATACCTCTTTCCAGAGCAAGATGAGAGGGAAATAATATGAAGGCAACTCCTGGTTCAGTATAAAGGTCCCTTACCCCTCCTAAGAATGTTATTTTTCTGTACTGTAATAATCATCCAGGCCTGTCCCAGCCCTGACAGCACATTAGCTCAGAAAAGCTTTCCAGGTCTGACTTACTGATGCTGTGAAACTCCACAAATTGGTTCTCAGCCCAGACACCTTCCCTCTCTTGAGATGAGTTAATATAAAAACATCTGTAGGAAGAAAACAGTGGCCTAAACCATATAGTGTTGGATTTATCTCTAGTTTCAAAGGATGGATGCCATCCTTCAGGTTCCCTATTCTCCCTCCAGACATGAAAAGCCATTTAAACATTGTCACCATCAGGCAGACAGTTCTGTTAGTGCAAGAGCAGCGCTTTCAATCGATGGCCTCCCCAGGCTTAAAGTGCAGTGTATTGCATGAGATTTCAACCTACCAAACTATCCTTTACTTGAATTTCAGAAGGAATGTTCAAGTTAAAATTACCTTTTAGGTTTTAATCAATAAAATCCAAGGCAAGGTACAGAAACTATCTTAAAATGGATTAAATCCACTCACTTAAGATGTATTCTTTATATCTTATGTTCAATATACATATAATACACAACAAAAATCCATCATTTTGCTTAGCTGTATTGTATTTAAAGTGATCCTGTAATAATTGATTACAGGCCATGCACTCAAGGCTTTGCTTTAAACAGGGCTGTATTAGCTGGACTGTGATATGTAACACAATTCAACATTCTGAGACTCCTTCCTGTCACCAAGAGAACCCTTGGCACCCTGCTGTACACACATTAAATTTGAACTGACTGGTGGTGTCTCATATTTTGGTTTTGCCCCCTTTAAAATCACCATGAAGAACAGGTGCATTAAAAACCAGATTAATGCTTGTGTGCCTTTAGCTACTCTTCCATTAACCTGGCAGTATCACCTACAAGTTCTTGTACATAACTATGGTTCCCAAAATATGTAGTTCTCAAATGACATACACCAGAGAATCTTCCAGGCCAAACCACTCAGCTGAACAAACAAGGTCTGGAGTACCAACTGCAGGTACAACTGTGCCAATGGATCCTTTGTACACCCGAGTTTTGGGTGGAGGGCTGTTTATGTGCAGCTCAGTAAGAAAAGGCTCACCATACAGGAAAAGAGTATGTACCTCTGGTTACAGAGATGAATATGGAGTTGCACAGCGCTGTCTTTAGCAATCACACCAGCTTAGACAGGCTCCAGCCTCTCCCTACCTTCATTCCTCTGCCCTCAGCTCTGCCACGTGGGGTTTTTTTGGTCAAAATGTAGGCAGACAGCAACTTAACACCATAACTCAAGGAAGCCACAGACTTCTGGAGAAGTGTCTTTGTTTCTGGTGTTTTGGGCTTTTAAATCCACATCACTTCAGGAATATTCATCATGTTAATACCACCACAATACCACACGTTAACACGTTAATACCACTGCAAGGCTGATAAATGGCAGCAGTGCAGATGAGAGTGAATGGCTTGACAAAGAAGGAACTGTTGCTGACAAAATAGTTACTTAAAATATATAATCCAGCATTTTGGGGGTTTCTGTCACTTCATGAGAGGTAATGGCGTGGTCAGAAGTCTAGAAGTTAAACAATCATTAAAATAAACACCAGGGAAAAAGTTACTTTCTAAATTAAACTAAAATGGCTTTTCATCTCTTCCAGCATCCAGAAGAAACGATCAGCCAATGGGGATAATAAAAACACAACATATCATTTAAAATGAAAAGTAATATATCTTACTTTCAGCACTCAGATTAAAAAATTGTAACATTTCTTCCCATAACACTGATAACCAGCATCTCATCTCCATAATCAAGGGCTTCTCTACTCAAGTCTGCTAACATCCCAATAAACACCACACTGGAAACTCTACTGGCTTTCTAGGTAAATTCATTTCAACCTAAATGCAACATCACTTACTGTCTTTCCAAAATGAAGCAAAACAGCTGGCAAAGACAATTCCTGGTGTGAAAATCCCTGGCATAGCTTTACCCCACATTAAGCCCTCACTTTTAACTCAGTGAGGGAGAAGCTGAAAATGCATCCTAACTCATACAGTATCAATACCTCCCTCTGTAGGTGGGCCTCTAGAGCAGGCTAAGCCCACCCACAGCAACTCCCTTGTTGAGAATTTTGGGAGCAGAATTCAACCTCTGACCTGCTGCACCATGAGTTCCTCCATCCAGGTGCCAGCAGGAGCCTGTTCCTCAAAATTCTTACTCACAACCAGCTCCATGGATTCCAACACGCTTTCCCCATTCTTTGCCAAACCCCATTGTTGGAAGCCTGTCCCAAAGCCAAAGTCAACAGGCCTAGAAATTATTACTATGCAATCACTTTCTCAAGGAAAGAAAACATTCTTTTAGAAAATTGTTTATAGTGTCTATTGTAGCACAATAAAGCTCATGAGATACTGTTAAATTAGAGCAGTGCCATCCTTGGAAAGAAATACTGCTCAGAATTACGCTGTATTGAAGACCACCCTCCCAACAGCTTTCCAGTTAAAAGTGTTTTAAGGACTGATATATAAGTTACTGTTGGATTCAGAGCAGGAACTCAATTCTACAAGAAACAGTTTCACTGGAAATGTCTGTAAACAGTGGTAGGCAGAACACTCCACTAATACAAACCCTAAAGAAAACAAACGATCTGTGCTAATCAAACTGGGTTCTAGTTAACAGCAGACCTGCACAAGTCCCAAAGAGTCTGGAGATTATGAAGTTCTTTCCATACAGATGCAGATATTCCTTACAAAAAAAAGTCCCTATTCTTCCAACAGCCAGTTTTACTAGCAAATACACAAGTATAATTTTTACTTTAGCTATCTACTTCTTAGTGAAGTTTGAACTGACCTTGTTTGTTATTGAGTTTCTGTTATTAAAAATAGCAGTTATTAAAACCTCAGTACTTTTTTGCCCTCACTGCTGCACACCAGAGACCTGCTAGTGCAAAAGCCAGCACAGAAATTACCAGCTGTATGATGTGAAAATTATTAGCCACATATTGTATATTCAAAAGCATTTGCTCATATCCAAGTGTTTGCTCTGAAGATACAAGGTTTGAGTAACAAAGATAAAAACATGGTTTCTGGTTGTTCAGGAGTTCCATAGCACAGGAGTCGTTCAGGGAGGCAGCTGGAATAGAACAGGGATCAAGAAGTCCACCATGCTCCAATGCTTTCAAAAATGCAAGCTGCAATTCATTCTCCTTGCTACTGCTCATTTCTAATTCCAGAAACCACAGGTTTTTATTACACTGCAAATGTCTTAGCCAGAATTGTGCAAAATGTATGAAGTTGTCTTCTGGACAGCATGAGCTGAAGCCTCCAGAAATGCTACAAGCTTTCTCCAGCCAGCCCGTTACTGAAATACCATCAATGCAGTGAGAAACCATATCAAGACTGTCTTTCCCAGGAGAAAAACACAGATGAAATGAATCCTTCCAAGGAACAGCTGCACGTGAGTTCATCCCTGCTGATTCACTGAAACTCAGAGGCATCTCCTTGCCAACAGAAGGCAGAGGTATAGTATTAAAGAGAAAACAATTCTTCCTGTTAAATAATTCTTGTAAACTGCTACTCTGATTTTGAGAACTGTCCAACACGGAATGCACGTGTGCCAGGTGAGCTGCTGCCCTGGGATGATCTGGGCCATTGTCACATTCTCGGTTCTGGGTTAAATCTTCTTTCTTCATCGTCCTGGAGCACAGGAGCACAGCTTTGCTGCTTCACAACAGGCTGGACTGGAAGAGGAGTGTGACAGACTCTAGTTGCAGCATACAGTGCAAGCAGCACACCAAGTCACCAGTCAGTGGATCTCAATATGGACCTAAAGAAAAGGAATGCAGGAAGTCATTACACTGATATCCCAGTTTCTTGGTGCCTGGTCTATAGAACAAAAAAAAATATTTAAAAATCTTTAACATAAAGAGAAAGAATAACCCAGCTACAGAAAGTAACAGTAGTCCGAACAGATGTCCAGAGAAGTTTCCCTACAGGCTGCTTGAACACATCCAGAGGGGTAGGAAGCATGCCCAAATACCAGCTTTCTTCTGTAGTTTCAGTTTAATCTGCTACAACTCTATTTTGGTAACAGGCATGAAAGTGAGTCAGCAAAGGAGCAGCGCGAGATTTGCTGTGTAACAGCACCACTTCCTTTGACCAACTGAAATGCAGGCTGGGACAGATTATAAACCTAACGTTGAAGGTAAATATTACAGTAATCCTCCTGTAAACAGAAGTGGAAGCTGAAATCAGACCCACAACACTGGAAATCAACACTGGACCATGCACAGCTTCCCAAGGGAACTGGTCAGACTGGCTGCACCAGCTCTGCGATCAGCAGGGATCAGCTGTAGTGTAGTGAAAGGACAGGCTGATGTTGTTCCAAGAGAACTATTATGTACCAACACAGATAACAAGCAATGGCACGGGTTTTTTTCAGCTACCAAGGTTACTAAGCCACATGTACAACTCCTGGCCATGGGGCTCATTTCCAAGCTTCAGAACTGTAGGGCAAATCCCAAAACCAAAACGAGATGCCACATGTTGACCTCTTCCCGTTTTAGCTTACCTTTTACAATCACAAACTGCAACCAGACTTGTCTTTGAGCACTTGGCCACTGGCCAGATGTCAAAATTTTCATTACAGCTCTGTTTACAAGGAGAAAGTGCCCGAGCCTTGGCTGGAACAGCTGTTTGTTGTGACAGTCCACAGCCTGCTTCTCTTGCCAGCTAAGTCAAAAGTGAGGCTTTCACTTTATCACAAAAACAGTGAAACTTAAACCCTACAACAGGTCAAAGCTGGCTTTAGGGAGTTCAGTGTTTTGTAGAAACAGGAGAGATGCAAATTAAATATTAAGTGGGGTTTTTTTTCATGTAATGACACTGGCATTTAAAACTCCGCATATTCCCTGCAGCAACTGCTCCTGATTTCAAAAAAAAACCCCAACAAACTGATGAAGGGAATTGTTTTCCTCCCTCCCTACAAGGTGTCAGGAATGTGCGCATAACAACATTAGAGTGTATGTATTTATGTGAGTTAAGCACGGCTCAGGGACACGGATAACCGCGATGGATCGGGGGGGCACAGCGGGGCTGGCACCAGGGCCGCATCCCTGCGCCCCCCAGGCGGCATTCCCGGGACAGACACGGCCCCCTCCCCGGCCCGGCCCGGCCCGGCCCCGCCGCCCACCTGCAGCCGCACGTTCAGCATCATGGAGGCCACGATGTAGAGGTAGGGGAAGTTGATGCGGAGCTTCCAGGCCAGGTCGAAGAAGATGAGCAGGGTCCTGGTGAGCCCCTTGCAAAAGACGCCGTAGGAGCGGGCGGCGGCCGACTGCGAGAGCCTGGCGGCGATGCGGGCCAGCCCGGCCGCCATACACGCTGCG
>WBMV01002487.1:116713-142503 GCA_013396655.1 Campylorhamphus procurvoides
TGGGTACCCTGAACAGGGGATCGGGGGAGTGCCGGGGCTGTGGCCGTGGGTACCCCAGGACCGGGCCCGGGGCCGTGACCGATCCGATCCATCGGGGCGGGGCTGCGGGGCTGTCCGGCGGCGGCCCCGGAGCTGCCGCTGCCTGTGCCCCTGCTTTAATCGAAGTCATCGAGTGGAGTGGAAAAAAAATGCTACGTATGAGAAATTAGTGCTGATTTAAAATGCCTTTTGTGAAAGTAACAAACTTATTAGCCTTTGGAGCTTGATTTTTGACGTCTGACTCCCGCGGTAAAACTGAGTGAAATGGGCCGAACTCTAAGCAGATCATAAATGCTTGTGGGCAGAGGCTGCTTTTCTGGCTGCAAATGTCTGATCTTGTAAGGCTCCTATCTAGAGGAGGCTGATAAGGCAGCTGAAATACAAATAGTTAATGATATACTTGTCTGTAAGGAGCTGTTACACCTACAGCATCCCAGTGTGGTGCTACTTATATGTGAAATAAGTTGGGGGTGCTTTTTAGAACCGAGCTAGGTCCTAAGTTTAGCAGTTGGATTTCAGCGTGAGGAGTGCTGGAATTGAGGTGAGGAGAGAGTCTGTGTGTTTTTGAATATTCTCCATAATGTTGTTCCCATCAGCTCACAGGGATTCTTTCTCTTCCTGGATGTCAGAGCTCAGGGGAACATCACAGGCCATCTGGAAAACAAGACTTGTCTTATGCAGTTTGAGAGAGTTTTTTTCCCTTAGGAGAAACAAAAATCCCAGTGTAGGCTGGAGCATAATTGGTATCACAGCAAACTTCTGTAGATGACAGAGGAGTGAAGTGTAGCTAAATAGACTTGATACTGTGGTCTGTAATTTCACATGGTGGCTTAATCTTCAAGTTACTTGTGTGGAGGGTTTTTGCTGATTTGTTTTTAATTATGTAGACTTCCTAAAAAGGCAGCAAAGTATGGTTGAAAGATAAATTTACTGTGTGTCAAACTTGTTTTGACTTGCTGTGTAAGATTTTGAGCAGAATAAACATGAAAGTGGTATCTTGCTAAATGAAGAATTTTCATGGTAATGTAATTCTTTGATGCAATAGGATAACTATGGACTGTATTGATTTTAAACCAAACAGATTTGCTTTTCTACTATAAATTTTTTTTGAAATTCAATGAACTCTGTATTTATTGCCATAAATAAATGTGATGCATCATATTTGGGTGGGGATAAAAAGTTCAGTCTACTTCCTCCACCAGAGTTGAAAACTCAGCACAAACAAACTCTATAATGTTCAGTAATTCATTCAACAGAACAGTTCTTTTGGTCATTTGCTTTGTAAACCATCCCACTTCCTAACATGTTTGTTGTTCTTTGTTTTGGGAAGGAAAGTGGTGTAATTCTACCTGAGTTTTTTACCTATATGTGAACAAAATACAGTAATTTAATTTGTTTTCCTTCCTCCTTAGTTAGGAACAAATCTTTCTTAAGTTTCTGTTCAAGTATTGCTCATTTTTGGTAGCTCTGTATCATTCTCTGCTCAGTGTTTTTAAAAATATTTAACTATTTGTGTTTCTTTGTGCTGTTGCTGCTTCAGGAGCTCCAGCATTACAGGTATTCTAGGAAATGTGTAATGTTTGGCTTAGATAAGGCCAGAGTTTTAGTGTTCCTGTGAAACAATGCAAGTTAAAGATTTGGTTGTGTAATAAAACCCGTGGGTATTGTTTTGTGTCCCCTCTGTAAAGATCTGGTAGGAATAAAATAAACAAAGCTCTAGAAGGACCTGTGATTAGTTTTTAATTTGTTAATGAGTAGGCTGTTTCTCATGTGTAACTCCTGTTTGTTCTTAAGAGTTTTGACTGGTATATGTTTAGACAACTAACTTAACTCGAAGAGCGTGCCATGTGTGTCAGTTGTGCTGTCATATTTTCCCCTTGGTTTTTTTCTTATTCACTGTGAGGATAATTTGGAGGAAAATGAATGGCAACTGTTGCTTTGAGCTCTGTGATAGAGAGCAGGAGGAATGGGCAGGACAGATGAGGAGCAGCCGCTTGAGGAACTGCAGGAATTGCTGGTGATTGACACTGGAGAAAAAGCATTTGTTGAAGTTATTTTTAGCAGCCTTTGTTTTCACTCTAAAAAGGCAGCTGTTGAGTGGTATGAAATCTCCAGTCATGTCGTTTAATGTTAGCAGGGTTCTCTGTGTTTTGGAGAAACTACCAATTACTGGGTGTCACAGACGTGGTCACACTTTTTGTAGGCATTTTTTAATTGTAGAAATACTGTTAAGAGCAGTGATTTAGGAGTCCCTGTTTGGAATTCTGCTTAATCTGAGACCTTGTCTACTAAAGCCGTGCTGTATTTGATTTGATGGCTTGTGGAGAAGGGGAAGGGGGTGAAGGGTCATTGGCTTCTTACAATTTGTGTGAGACACTGAACACTTCAGGTCCCTCCCATGCCATATGCAGACAGTGCAGTGACTTGAAATTTAGTGACCGTGTTACTGAACTTTTTAAAGTTAAAAAAAAAAAAAAGCAGTAGCATTGTAAGTACTGAAGAGCATATTTGGGAGAGGGTGTGTCACAGTGAGTAACACAGCTTATCTGGCAGAGCTGTGTGTAGCTAAACCTACTGTAGCAAAAATCCTGAACTCTTGATCTGAGGGTGGTACTGGAGAGCTCCCAGCTGCTGTTTAATGTTTGAGTGAGGACCTGAGCTGTGGTGCATCGTGTCTGCCAGACCGCTGGTTCATGTGAGCCAGAGAAAGGAACAAAATGGCACAATCAAAGCTTTTCATGAAGGCTGCCACCTGTTTGCAGATAAAACCTGGCTCCAAGTAGCTCTAATACAGTGGGGAAACTTCATAACAGTTGTTAGTGTAAATAAGGCCAGGAAAGAGAAGATATGTTTTGTTCTCAGGAGTTAATACATATGTGGTTATGGAAATACATTGATTCCTGGGGTCGACCTAGAACCACAAAGGGACTCAGTGCAGTCTTTTGTTAAGGTAGTTTTGTTAAGCATTTTAAGCTGGATTTCTATAGGCCGTGTTTTTAATGACAGTCAAATGTTGCTGGTTTCATTTATGTAATAGTGGGTGGACAGAGCCGTGATTAAGTAGTTGCTAGAAATCTTATGACTAATCTTGGTGTTATTTTAGTTTCTTAGTCTCAGCCTTTATGTACAAGGGTTTAAATTTTGCCAAGCATTTTGAATTCTCTTTAGGGGAGTTGCTTTAATGCAGAAGTTAGAAGTCTAAAAGTTGATAAAGCACTTAGAGGATGTACTTTATAAAGGTAGGCATTAGTGTTTATTTTTAAGACTGGTGACCATAATGATCTGATTCGTGGGGCAGGGAGCCAAAAGGCGAGGAAAGCAGGAAACCTAGATGGAGCAAGGCTGAAACAGGGTTGTTGGACGTGTTTTTTCTTGTTTAAACGACTCTGTGTGATTGGTGCTGCAGAAACACACTACAGGCACTTCTAAGCCTGGAATGAAATCTCTCACCACCTTGCTGGCTGTTTTGATTAGCCAGAGCACACTCACCAGTTTCAGTGCAAGGTGAGCAAAGGAGCCTGGGTGCAGAGAAAAGTTCTTGATCTGCTGCTGAAAATGTTGAGTTCAGCATCAATTTGGTAGAAGCTTAAATTACCTGTAATGAACTTAACTGGGACATGAACTGTCAGACCAAACAGGTTCTAGAAGCGTGAGAACGTATTGTCTCTGTGCCTCAAGAAGTTTCCCAAAGGACTTGGCTGTTGCTCCACTTGGGATCTTGAAGGTTTTCCTGGTTGTCCTTCATGAGCTGGCCCAGTGCAGCTGCCTGGTTTTGGGAGAGCAGTTCTGCAGTACATCCAAACGGATCTAGCTCATCAGCAGGCAGCTAAAATAGCAAGTTGTCCTTATCGGGGAGGAATAACTTTCCCTAACTCCCTGTTCTGGCTTGTTCCAGTCGGTGGGTGCTAGTGCAGGAGCTAAGATGGGATCTCCTCTTTTGACAGCTGTTAAATAGGTATCTGCGTGGTGAACTGCTCCTCCATTCTTTCCCACAGAAATCTGTAAAGGGTAAATCCATCTTCTGCTTTCCAGCACAAATGGATCTCAAGCCTCTTACTACAGAGAAATATTCAGGGATTCTGCTTAACGAGAACAGAATTAAATGCCCCCTTTCATGTTGTTATTCTGGCTTGGTAAAGGAGAGTGCATGCTGAAAGCAAAAAAGTCTCAGACACTGGTGGTGCCTTAGAAGCAGGTGTGAAAAACAGGGTGAAAAATGGCATGGTATGATGAGAGGGAGCTGCAGCAGAAGGGGTGTTATGGTAGGTATTGGCTCAGAAACATAATCCAAAGTACAATTAAAAATGGGTGTGGAGGACAAAATCCCAGATGTTTTTGCACACTGAAGTGACTTTTCCATAGCTCAGGCATTTAAGGTGATGTTGTCAGATGCTGCTGTCAAATCCCTTTTGGGGGGCTAATACAGCGTAGAACTGCTTAAAGTTCAACGGAGAGACTTGTTCCAGATTGAACTGTGACTTGTGCTTGTGACAAAGCTCAAATTGCCGTGTGAAAGATGTAGTTCAGGAGGCTCATGAGTCAAGCCTCATGCTAATGGCAGGGTTATACGTGGAGGTGCAGTAGGGTTTCTGCAGTTACTGCTGACTGGCTCTGAGCAAATCGCTGTGGTGATAAAACATCTGCAAGACAATGCAGTTTCCCGCACGGAGCTTGTCTGTCTGGGAGGAGTGATGGAGCGGCTGCGAGGCTCTGGCAGGATCCTTGCAGGAACTAGTTGCATGCTCTCCTCTGGAATCTCTCACTCTGTTAATGGATTATGCACTGCAAGTGAACCAGTCTGCAGGATCAGAAACACTCTGAGCAAAGTCTATTTTGAAAAGTTTCAGGTTTTCCAACACTTTAATTGGAACTGTAACAAAAATGCAAAGGTGTCATTAATCTGGTGTTTGACTTCAGATAAGATGTGGAGAGGGAAGGACCTCGCTGCCAGAGTTTCAAAAAAATCTGGAACTGAACCTTGTACTGCCCCCATTTGAGACTGTTGAGAATTAGATCAGTAGGGAAAGGTTTGGTGTTCCAAGTTTTCCAGTAGTGGAATGTAATTTATCTATAAATCAGCTCATGAAATGTTTGAATAGTTGGTGAATGTGTGTGGGGAGTCATTTTGCAATAGCAATAAATAATGTGAGGGTCATCATTTGTATTTGATCCTTAAATACTCGAAAGTAATGATGTTGAGAAATCGTACTTCTCAAGCTTTCTTTAATTATGTATAAGTATACCATTTTCTGGAAAAGGTAAGAGTTCTGAAACTCTGTAAAGGGTATCTGAAAGTACTTCGCAGGTATTTTTATTTTCGGGGCGTTGGAGTAAGGTAGTCTCCATGAGTATTCAGTCAGGTGACTAGCAGATGTTGATAGTCTTATTAATACTTGTGTTTGTTTCTTTTGTCTAAAAATTTACAAAATGTGCCAATCTATGACTTCACAAAATGGATGTTTATATTAGGTGTGTTTTCATTGCCACCTATCTTCAGGCTGCAGTCTGTCAGCTGTTTTCCTGCGCAGTCACTACTGACGCTCCTTAGTGACACTCCTTAGGTGACTGGTCTTTAGGTGCAATTAGTCTTCTTCCTGTGAAAGGAATATGATTGCTTGTTATTCAAGATGAATGTGTTTTACATGTGAACTTTCTCTTTTTGCAGTGCTGTAGGTAAAACATGCCTGCTCATCAGTTACACAACCAATGCATTTCCTGGAGAGTATATCCCCACGGTGTAAGTACTTCCAGAATCCAAAGAACTTCTTTCTGTCAACATCTCTGTGCCTATTGCCATTGCAGATCCCTTAGTTGCATTGTTTGAATTGGCTGCCAGTGCCCCTCAGTTTCACCTTAAATGTTTAGCTGAGTATCCAGGTGTGTGTAGGGAGAAGCACTCTGGGCTTTTACTTAGCACAGTCACACCAGTGCTTGGTCATGGTCCCTCAGTTTTGGCTCTCTCTGCCCCCTAGGCCTGGCTGAATAGGGGCTAACACTTGGTAACATGTTATCAGATGTTGTTCTCTTTTAAAATAGTGTTTCTGTCATTAATGTCATTCATAGTATGCAGTCCCAAGGCTGAATAGCCTGTAAAACATCATATTGGAGTCAGAAATAGTTGGCTTGCATGGCTGGAGATTTTTTGTTTGTTCCTTCCACTTTTTGTGCTACTGCCAATGCTGTGCTAAGCCAGCCCCAGCTCTGGAGCTGCTCAGGCAACACTGAGGAGACTCATTTATTTTGGTGCTTCCCATTTTCCTTCCCATGCGGATTTGTCAGTATCGGAATTAGTGCAGTTCTCTTTTGGAGGGCCTGCTGGGGGAGGTGTTTTATACATGAGCAGCTTCTCTGCCCTTTCATGTCTCTGCATTTATCTGGCTGTGTTCATCTCTGAAGTATTGATGAGTTTTGCAGATAACAAAATACATTCTAAGGAGATTTACAGATTACTTTTGTTACCCATCCAAGGCCTTGTTGCCTTAGTTACTCCTGTTTCTTTTTTTTGGTCTTAAATTCAGATTTTTGCGTTACAGTGTCTTGTGTTCCCAGTGGTTTAGCCTTAATGAGTCATTAAAAACTTTGCACCCACAGTATTGATGAGATAAAATGATGCCTCCACAGTCCCCTTACTGTGGGCTTTGACACTTCATTGGAGGGGGTTTTGATTAGCAGAATTAATAAGTTTTTTTCTTACTTGCTGTTTTCATTAAGGATTCCTTGGTCATTGCTCAGGTATCTTCTATTCTAAATCTTACAACATGAGACAGATTAACTTGCTGAATGCCCCACTAAGACTGGAAAGTGCTTGCTAAGTACATCACCTGCTTTCCTGTACTCACTGGGATTAAGGCTCCCTTTGGAAGAGCCATGCCAAAGGAATTCTGCTCAGACTGGACCAAGTCTGTTGTGTATATTTTTTTATTCCATTACCCAATACCAGGCTCATTATTTAAAGACCAGCTTTACTGTCTCTGAGGAGCAGAAGGATGCAATAAACGTGTTTCTTCCCTAGTTTTCCCAGTCAGGGCTCTGTGAGGAAAAAGTCCTTAGTGCCTTATTTTTCTGCAAGCTAAATCAGGTAACTCTCTCTTTATTTTTAGTTTTGACAACTACTCTGCCAATGTAATGGTTGATGGCAAACCAGTCAATCTGGGGCTATGGGACACAGCTGGTCAAGAGGACTACGACAGACTACGTCCACTCTCCTACCCACAAACAGTAAGGCCTGCAGGGGGAACCCACAGAGCCTGTGCAGCTTTGGCTGGCAGCAGGGATTGCTCTGTTTGAGCACAGGGCCAACACTGGCACACCTGCAGTTGGATTTCTTAGTAACAGTGACTTGTTGAAAGCTCCTTTCCTTAATCTTACGTGCTGTAGCTGTAATTCATAGTCTTTAATGTGTACACAGTTATACAAAAGGTCAAATTTGCATGGTTGTGTATTTGAGTGCACTGGTACTTGTTGGCTTTTGTGTAATTGCAGCCTCAGAACCGGCTAGAATGCTTGATTTAAAAGGAAAAAGAAAAAAACCACCCCAAAACAAACCCAAAAAGCTCTGGTGAATAGTCCCATCAGCTAGTCCATTGATTTCAAGGTTAGCATGCCTGCCAAAAGCAGGGTTTGTTTTTGTTTTTAGGCCTGTTTTGGCTGCAACCTGACACTGTCACTGCTAAGCACTTGATATTGTTCAGCCTCTGAAGATGTTCTACATGTGAAAGAGGCAGGCTGAATGAAGAGATTATTGGTATTGACAGAGGCTGAACTTTCCAATGGCCTTGAGCTCGTGGCTGTTTTATTGCTTACTGTAGTTTGTGCAGTAACATCGATACAAATGTGCTTCTGTCTTCTCTTTGCAACTGGTCAAGTCCTGCCTGCATCCTGCATCTTTCCACGTTGAAGGAAAGTGCTGAAGTGATCTGTTCTCTTCTTCCCAGTGTGACTTGAGCTACAGCTATTCTTTGTAGAGGCTGATTTTTTGGTCTCTAATTTAGAGTGCCTCTTACCTGGTGGAGCTGTGCTATAAGTAAAGAAAGGGTAATTTGCAGGGTATTTTTGGAATGGATTACTGTTGTTAACTCTCAAATATATGTTCAGTGCTAATAACGTAAAATGCAACATTGTTCCACTTAATGTACGGCACAACTGCTCTCTTGAGTAATGGGAGTCTTATTTAAGGAACTCTGGTGCTATTTTTAGTTAACTGTCTTAATTCACAACTTTCCTGAATTCCCTGCTCACCAGCTCTTACAGTGGTTAGGTTTTCCCATCAGTAACAAAACCCAAGATGGATATGAACTTGCCAGTTGTGGGCAACTATAGTTGGAATGCCAGAAATTGTCTTTCTTACAAAGAGAGACAATGGAAAACTGTTTTTCTCTAATACTTAGATATTTATGGGACACTTAAAACTTCAGCTTTGCTTAATACCATAAAAATATTTTCAAAAAAGTATCTTGGGGTAGAAAAAGGGCTAAAGATACTTAATAGTGTGAGAAGTAGAGTTGCAAGGGAATGCTCTGCTCCTGCTCTGTGACAAAGGGACAGAATGCACGTGCCTGTCTACAGCCTGCTAAAGTAACTATGGCTTTCTGGTAGACTGCAGAAGAATTCCTCATCCATTTAAGCATCATAGGGAAAAATGTCTTCTGTGCAAGCATGTATAACTGTTAAGTACAAGTTTGAAGTACTTTCAGTTATTTGGATTGGTTTTTTACAGCAGAAAATGAAACAGGGTGGTAAATCTTGAAGTTCTTGTAAAGCAGTGTTCAGATTTTAGCCTTGTGCAGTATGAGATTCATCACCCCCTGAAACTACCAAAAAGCACAGAGGAAGAGAACAGTGGTGCTGAGGAAGCCTGACCTTATTTTAGGATCTGCATTGAGCCTCCCTCCTCCTTCACTGTGCTATTTAAAACTCACCCCTGCATGCTCCTGTGGCCCTCCCCTTCCCTGTCTGTGCACCTGAACTGTGTTCTGGGCAGGGTGAAAGCAGCAGCTGTTGGTTACTGGGGCAGTGTGTGTTGGGATCAGCCACCCAGCACTAGCACGGGTAACTTCAGTCAGGGCTTTGCATTCATTTGGCTTCCCCCTTACTCATATTTTTATTTTATTCCTTAAAACACACAGGAATTTAATACCTTCTCCTGAATTTATTCCAAATCTACTAGTATTTCCAAATATTTGGGGAAGGAAGAAGTGGGATTGAATGGGTCAACTTTGTTTCTTCGGAAGACCAAACCAAAAAGCAATTGTTTGTTAGCAGGGTGCTTTGCAAGAGGGGTTTGCTCTTGCAGGTCCCCCTGCCAGTGCAGACAGGGGTTTCTGGGCAGGCTGGTGTGTTCTGGCTGCAGGGACTTGGTTGTGCTGAATTACAGGGCAGCGTTTCTCTTAAGAAGAAAATCCACCCTGAGAATATCTGTGAGCACGAGTTGCTGACTGAGAATGTTTTCCCTTAAACCCATTTGAGGAGTAACTTTATCTCCTACTGTTATTAGGTTGGAGGAACCAATGGTAAGAATATATCTTCCAGTCTGACAGATCAACCTATTGCCGTATGTAAAACTTTAAATAAACCTCAGTTCCAAGTTCTGTCATCTTGTCTTGCTTATGATAGTGATAAATTGGCCCCTATTTTTTGAACAACTACTTTTCTTGGAACTATCAAATTCCTAGATCTGAGAATTGTGTTACCAAATTATTTATATGAGTGGCTAAGATTAAATATTTTCTTGGAAATAAGTAATATTTCCTACTTCCTAAGATTGGTAGTGTGCAAGACACCTGAGATCTTCCAGTAATTCCTGGTGGTTACACCAAGTCTTTTGATCTCTGGAGCTGGTAAAGGGGAGAGTCTGCCTAATGTGCAGCACTTGAGTCATTCCAGACCTGCAGAATTGGAAAACAGAAGTAGTGGCCATAGTATCACATTATTTGATGTTGTCTCTTTCTTCTTCTGGGACGCTGCTACGGAAACTTGTTGGGGTGATGCATGAACAACTGGGTTGCAAGTGCTTAGCAGTGCAGATGTCAGCTGCTGACCTAACAAATGCCTTGAAATGCAGCACAATCAACTAACACTCTGCAGTGCCTGATTCTGTAACACGGGTGAGACCGGAATAAGTTCGGATGCAGAGGTAGGTTGGGGAAGATTGGGCTGGTTTGAGAGATGCTTGTTGAGTTTGGGGTCCTACAGCAAGAGAACATCATCAGCACAGACAGACATGAACCTCGGGGTTGTTGTGAGTGCTCCTAGACTGTAGCATGTCATCTGTGAAGCTCATTGTTTTCTGAAGTGTATCCTCTAGTTACGTTATGTAAACGTGTGCTCTGAAATATTTGTACCTGCTGACTCTTAGAATCTTTGGCTTTCAGTTGAAAAGTGAGATGTGCAGGGTCCCTAAAAACACCCCCTTTTCTTATTGCTGTCTCATTATTTAGAAAGGAAAGGAGGGAGATTTGAGATTTTTTTAATGCCCTTCTCAGTCCTAATTTGGTTATAGAGAAATCCTGAAATCTTTTTTATACTGACATTCAGCAAAAGTGAAGTTTTACAAGAGGTTCTGAAGAAGTTCTACAAGGTTCTTCTGATTTGGGCACGAAAGTAATAATTGTAGAAATTCTCATGTGATTTTTTTTTTAAATTATTTTTTGTTCCATACTATACACTTGGCCTTTGCAATTGAAGAGTACTTTAGAGTTGTATATTAATAATTAATGCTTTGCAACATCTTGTGGTGATGAGTTCCCTGCCGGTGAAGAAGAAATGACATTTAGAGGAAGAAGACCCTGTGCAAGGCAGTGGTATGGTGTCCTAGTTGCTGTCTGCTGCAATAGCTGATTATAAATTTGACTGCAATCTATTTGTTGTTTGTTTCCCCCCCTCTTTGTGGCTGCTTGTAGCTGCCTGGGAATGGATTTCCCACTGGGAAAGCTACCCCTGATTTCACGTGCAGCTATATCTGCCCTTGCCTTTGCAAGTATGATGGAGCTGACAGTGTGATAGAGGTCCCAGTGATACTGGCCTGCTCATAAGACTTTACAGTCATTTCTCTGGTTGGGCTGACTTGTGTCAACTTGTTTTGTAGGATGTCTTCTTAATCTGCTTTTCCCTGGTGAGCCCAGCTTCCTTTGAAAATGTCCGTGCTAAGGTAAGGACAGACTGGTACCATTTCATTTCTGAACGGTCATCTTTCTGTTCCCTTTACAGCAGTGGTGAGAAAATATTAGGTGCTTTTTCTGTTTTAATTGTTGACAGGCACTGTGACATGTAGTTTGAAAAGGCAGAAGTCTATTTGCCTACCTTGTGAGTCATGGAAGTTCAGGGCACATGGAACACTCCAAGTATGAGTTGTTCCTTGATGCATTGATGGGGTAACAGTAACCTAAGACTCTTCAGGCAACAAGGTGCTGAGATCACAAACAGCAGCTTTCCTTTTTAGCACAATTAAAAATTGTAAGAACAAATGTCTGTAAGAATTACGTTGATAGCATTTGTTCTTCATTCGGCACATGCTCTGTGACTGTTACAGTATTTCGTGTCCTTGCATGCTCAGCTGCACAGGAAGGGCAGTGCAGGTCAGGGTTCTTTTGGTGTGTGAGGAAAATACAGCCCCTACTGGGGTACATTTTTACAGTGTATGGAAGTAGCTGTTGGCTTCATTAACAATGGGCAGCTCTACTCCCTGCTCTCATCCTGCCCCGATGGATCTGGGTGTTCCCTGCCTCCTGACTGACCCAAAGTGCCAGGAAGGACTGTGAGCCTCCCACGTGTGACAGTCGAGGGCCTTCCCAGCAATCTGCCCCCAAAGAGACAGTGCTGGTTCTCTTGCAGTGGTATCCTGAGGTGAGGCACCACTGTCCCAACACCCCCATCATTCTCGTGGGCACCAAACTCGACCTCCGGGATGACAAGGACACCATTGAGAAGCTGAAGGAGAAGAAGCTGACTCCCATCACCTACCCCCAGGGCCTCGCCATGGCCAAAGAGATCGGTAGGAGGCAGCAGGGGGGTTGTTCACTGCATCTGGATTTTGTTTGTGGAGGAAGTTGTACCTTAATTAAACTAAATGCCTGGCTGGGAGTGGTGCTGCTGTAGAAAACTGCTTTGTAACTGTGTTTCTGCTTCCCCAGGCGCAGTGAAATACCTGGAATGCTCAGCACTTACGCAGAGAGGCCTCAAGACAGTGTTTGATGAAGCCATTCGAGCAGTGCTGTGCCCCCCTCCTGTAAAGAAGAGGAAGAGAAAATGTCTGCTGCTGTAAACATCACCCTCCCCCACCCCATCGACCCTGTGCTTTGCTCTAACAATGGAGCATTCATATGCCAACTTTTTCTGTTATAAATTAGTTCTCTTCCATAAATTCCTGAACCAATTGACAATTTCATGGTTTCATTTGTTTAAAGTATGATCGTTACCTTGCATTCTTTTAAGAGCAAACTCCTGAAAAAGACACCTATGTGAAGCCTTATTTTTAAAATCCTCTTCTTGCTCAATTAAGTGTTGCCAAACTATCTGCTGAACTAAGTTGCTTTGTTGTGCTACGAAGACTAAGCACTAAACTGTTTTTTAAAGATTCTTCTTGAAAATGACTCTAATTTCTGGTAGGAAATGCGAAATCTCTTTCTAGTTTTTCACAGATAACAGTACCGGGAATGAGCAGACACTGCGCTCTGACGTGTTTTATTATTCAGTGTTTCCTCCGAGCAGCCATTGCCTGGTGGGGTGTGAGGATACCCCTGGCAATGACTGACACCCCCGAGTCACAGTGTAAATGCTTTATCATTGGTAAGGGCTTGGTTGCAATCTAGTTCTTGCTGCTGTGATTGAAAAAATAACTAACTCTTCTTACTGACGTGTATCTAGTCCTTTTGACAGCATTGTGTTGTGATGGATAAATGGAGTATCGGGTTGGATCAGACAATAGTGCCAGACAGTATTTGACACTGTACAGGTGACTTACACTACACTGCCAGGGTAGCTCAGCGACCATTTTCCCAGAGGTGCAGTAGTGGAGAGAGGTTGGTGTTCATTGGTAAATTCCTCTGAGTTTCAAGTAGGGCATTCATGTAGGTACAATTCTGGACCAGTCATTCCCACTTTTATGTAGTAAATGCTTTTCTTGTAGACTCTCTTCTTACTGAGCAATATAACTTGTATTTTAAAACCTTTCTGATGATAGAAATTTGCTTTTTTTTCTTTTTCTGTTGTAGAGTAGAATGTTCAAGCATATCCTCCTTATTTTTCTGTTACTTCTGGCCCAGTAAGTTATGCTTTCTGAGGAGCTTTTAGTCAATTAACTAGGTGTAAAAATCATGTGAAGCAGCTTTAGACATTTTAGTAATTTTTATATTTTAAACCTCTTGTAAACAACAAACCTTCTCAAGTCTCACTATTCGCAAGATCCCCCTCACTGTAACATGACTAATGCAGCCAAGTGTTGTCTCTGTCACTCCATGTGCAGCATAGATTGCGTAACGGTAACAGGTCTGTGAGGTTCTGTAATTAGTGCTAATGTTCTGTACCTTCTAAACTGGCAGGAATATGATGTTGAACTACACCCTTTCAACCACTAAAGCAAAATTTAAAAGTTGCAAAATTGTGAAGTTTTTACATTGATCTTTTGCTAATGCAATTAGCAGAATGTTTTGCATGTATGAATTAATAAATCCTTGAATCACACGTGTGGTGATGTTTGAGTTTCTGAGCCCGTGTCTCCTTCTTGTGCCAGTGTGAACACAGAGCCTGTTCCCCGCCAGCAGCAGGGTGGGCATGTGTCTCCTCGGGGCCCTGTGTGCACACACGGGTGCTCGGAGAACCTGAGTTAATACAGCACTTGGCAGAGGCCTTGCACTCAGTGCATTGTCACAGCTCCTGCTGCTTGGGCAGTGCTTCAGAGCTGCTGAGAGCTGGGGCAGGGCTCTGTTCCACTCCACTGTATGCAAACAAAAGTGCTTTTCCTTTGAAAGGGTTACAGTTTGTGCCTAAATGCCCCAGATTCCAGCCTTGTATTTCCAGCCCTGCTCTGTGCTGGCTCCTCTCTCTCCACAGTAGCTGCACCAGCTCCTGCTGCCCTGCCCAGACCCGGGGCAGTGCTGGTGGTGACTGACTCCCTGCACAGCCATCACTGGTACCTGTCACCTCACAGGAGCCAAGTTTTTATTGTGCATTTAATTTTGTCTTCATACTGAATATCACAGCAAGAACATCCACACAGTTAATTCTCAACCACATCACATTACTTTTACTTACATCAATTTCTTTTTTAAATAAATGCTGCTGAGCCTTAAAAAGAAAAAAAAGTTAAAATAATTACACACTAGAAACAAGGAACCCACTTCTTAAAAATCAGTACAACTAGTTACACATTTTTGGCAATCAGATCCATGCTCAGTAGCCAGAGCTGGAACTAATGACCAAGACGATGCCAGGGCCTGAACAATGTATTTTTCACTTCTTGTCATCAAGTAGTTTTAGTTTAAAATCAATAGAAGCAGTGATGTGGATCAACAAAAACAAAAGACAGATTAAACAATATTGCACATATATATCCAAGTGGCAATGAACCACCACAACCCCCACCCCCAGATACCAGCACAATCAGTAAGAAAAATAGTGCAATCACTGAGAACAGCCTGAGCCAGCCCCGGCCTGGGCTCCTGCCTGTCTGGGCCCCTCACCCACCTCCAGCCCTGAGCTGCAGCAGCACTTCCCACGGCACAGGCAATGGCATGAAGTGGTGGTGTCTGTGAGGACAGGGTGGCCACGCTGCCCTCACACATTCACTGGTCAGGTGCCCAGCTGCCCCCTCGGCTCCCTCGCATGGGCCTAGCCCCGGGCACAGGTGCACACCTTGTGCTGCAGCCAGCACGACATTCCCCGAGGTCGCTGCACAGCCAAGGGCATCAACACCCTTGTTCATTTTATGCAGTGTGAGAAAAGTACTGAAATCCACTTAGGCATGAAAGTGGAATGTGTCCTGAATACCTGAAACCTGCAAAAAAAGCCCCCCAGCTCCTCCTCGAGCTGTGGTTATACTGCACTGGGGGTGTGTGCTCGTGTCTGGCAAGACAGACACGCTCCCTGTTCCTGAGGCAAACTGTTCAGAGCTTTGAGCACAACATCTGGCATGTGGTCTGTGATCATCTTGGGACTTATTAAAATGCTGCTGAAGACTGTTTCATTTGACCATCTTGCCGTGTATTTGGTATCTGAAGAACACCACCTGTAAAAAAACCACACCAAAAATACAATGGCTCAGGTCTGGAACAGAAACCTGGAGACTCCTGACCTTGCTCAGGTTGGACCTGGACCCTCTCACAGCCCCAGGTGGGCTCCCAGAGAGCTGCAGGTCTGACCTTCGGCAAACAGCTGGAAGTGCTGCCATTAAGGGTCTCTGAGGGCAGAGCTACACCAAATTACACTGGGCCTTAGCAGTGAAAGAAGCCATCAGAGAATCAGATAATCCTGCTCCCAGGAACATGGAATACAGTCTGAGCAAGGAGAGGGAGTGGGTTGAACGCTGCACATTCACATGGCTAATGTCACATTTCAGGAATAAATCACAGTAATATCAATAGGACACCAGGCAATAGATTTAATGCTTGCACATATGATGCACTATTCTGTAAAATAAAATCCCAAATACATGATGGGGGCTTTTATGTGCTACTCCAGTTTAACACCCCCCCATGATTAACTGATGTGCTGTGGAGTAAAAGATGGAAAATAAATTACTAAAGTAGAAGAGCAGTCATCGAGAAAACCTGTCAGGCCCTGGGTGTTCAAGTATCCAGCTTGTAAAACCAGTATTAAAATCATTAAAGGTTAAAGATGTGAAGCTTAAACAAAATACTGATCTACTGAATCATTTCTTCTCCAATTCTTTCCTCTCTGTGAGGTACAATTTCTTTTTTCTTCTGTAAGATAGTGTCGTGCAAGCTACAGATGCTTTTATTTCTGTTTCAGAATGAAACAAGAGGGTATCAAGGCCTGTCTGGCTTATGGGCTGTTTCAGGTTGCTTTGTCTAAAAAAACCCCAACATCAACAAAACACACAAAAAAGCCCTGACCAAACAGTGCCCCAGCAGAGCCACAATCCTCACCCTTCCAGCAGTTTCAGCTTTCTGCTGTCTTTGTCTCACCTTTCTGCATCCACAGAAAAGCAGCAAAGGACAGGAAACTAGAGGCTGTGTGGGCACACAGTGGTTTCTGGGGCACCTCTCCAGCCTGGCAATATTTTGCCTCTTTCTCATCACTAAAGCTCACGTGACTACTCAGTAACAAAGAATTCTGTTATCACTTCACTACTAAGACTCAGGCAGGAACTGCAGTCTGACAAGTGTTAGTGTTTAAAGTCCTCAGTCCAGCACCTGCAGTGTATGAGCAGGATAAGGCACAAAGAGGAACAGTGTCCAGGGCTTGAAGCTGGGAGGCAGAGAATAGAAACTGAAAGGCTGGGCAATAACCAGAAATAGGTACTGGAGAAGCAGATACAAAGATACAGATAGAGAGCTGGGAACAGGCACTTGGAAAGTGAAAAGCAGCTTTAAGCAGACTTTAGGGAAGCAGGTCTGTGGTATTCATTATTCTCCTTACCTCCGAGAGCTGGATTCTTCTACAATGTGGATAATCTTTCCAGGCAGATACAGATGAGGATACTGAGGTGGTGAATTTAAGGGTGATCCATCCTCAAGGGCACTGTACGAAGGGGAGCGATGAACCATTAAACTCTCCTCGGCCAGAAGGGGCTGGCTCAGGGCATTTTCATTCCTACCATCCAGCTCCGTTGGGAAGTCGTCAGGATCTCCTCCAAATACTTCATACCAGCACCCCCGCAGCAAAATCTGGTACTGAAATCAGGGAGCAAAAACATCAAACTGAGGTCTGGCATCTCAAGTAACTTATTCTAGCTGTGTGCGTGCACACACATCATCTCACACTACAACTGGGAGATCACAAATGACTGTATGCACATGCTCCCCACACTGGGATAGTATCTCCTTACCAAATTTCCTCCACAGTAATATTAATTTCAACAGTGTGTAACCCAAGCCTAGAGTAATAGCGTTAACTAGCAAGCAGATAATTTCAGGCCTTTGATGCTGTAAACAGGTACCTTCTGAGTCTTATTGAATCTTAATTTCCAACAGTACAGCTTTATAGGACAGGAGACTAACACAAATGTCACTGACTTAAAAACAGTTTTGTTCCAAAACACAATTGTAACTCTCATCATTAAGATCAAAAATACACACCCCAGTAGTCACCCATTAAAGCTGGGGCTTAATTCAGGTAACAATTCCACTGACTTTTAACCAGGAAGTGCATTTAGTTACCTTGGGTCTGTTGCAGTTTGCCACGATTCTCACTATTCTCCTCTTTAAATCCTCCATGTTGGGCATGCTTAACCTGTTCAAACAGCAGAACAAAGTAAAGCAAAGCCTCCCAGTCTCTGCAATCAAACACATCTCTGAAGATCAATTTAGAAGTGTTTCCAACTTACCTTGCAACAAGGTCCTTTCCAACAATGACTGAAACAATGAAGTGCTTAGTGTAATCTGCAAGTGATTTGCTTAAAGGAAAAAAAAGATGCACTTTAGATGCACTACAGAGATAAGCACACTTTAGTTTTAGGATGATGATTATCTTTCAATAAAAATACACATGGCTGCAGCAGCAGCATTTGCAGTTAGTTCCTCACTGGGCTTTCAGACCTCCTTGCCAAAGATGACAAAGTAACTTTAGTGCTGACTGTAGGGATGTGTACATGCCAAACGAGACAAATTTGGTGAGCATTTTATTTCTGAAACATTTATTTTAAACTCTACTTATACTACCTGACAGAATTCCCTAGATGTATTTCATTTGGTAACATTCCCCCAAGAACTCTACTGTAAGTCAAGATGGAGCCAATCTAATTCTAGTGGTGAACGTACGAACTCTTGGTACAGTCAAGCCCACAGTTACCATCTAACATACCTGTCAACTACCTTGGAGACCTTTGTATCTCACACAGAACCAGGCAACAGAAGTCTCTTACCTTAAGAGCCCTCCTGGAGGAGAGAAGGCATAACACTTCAGTGTGGGGAAGGAGTTCCTGAGCATAATGGCCAAGATAGATGCTGTCCCACCACCCAAACTGTGACCAACTATCACAAGTTTATATTCCTACAGACAGAAAGAGAAGGCAAACTTAGCCGGAGAAAAAGCTTTGTGTAATTTTTCTGGCAAGCCAAATTATTTGGAAGGGAACTTACTGGAGCAATTGTGAACGCCTGGTTTAAGATCCCATCATTTATTAGTTTTCGATAGATGTAAGTTGCCGCTTGAGTTATTCCCTACAAGAGAGCATGTGAAGTCAGCAGGGTGTATCTAACCTGAGGGGTGGTAAATGTATAGTTTAAATACATCATCACAGAACAACTTGCTTTCTGCAAAGCTGCTCTTCTCTTTAATATGGTCCTGACAGAGGTCTAGTTACAACCAAATGGTCTGCACATATTGTACTTCTGAGGGTTACCAATTCTACCTTGCAGTTCCCGAGGCACTATTTGATGAAGCAAGCACTGAAATAATTTGTGCAATCCATGTCACAAGGCGAACATTCTTCTGTTTAACTAAAGGATCCCAGGGGTTTATGGCTGGCTGATCTACAAACAGCTCCAGACTGCACACACCTTATGCACAAAGCCATTCTCTAGAACATCCTCCAGCGTCAGGTCCTCGCAGTCAGCGGAGAGATCAGTGAGAATGTCCTGTGAACAAGACACTTTGGTCAGTCCTCCCTGCAGGGTTTTGAGGGTCATGCTCTGCCACTCAACACTGTCACAGGGACATCACAACCTGGGTGCCAAATGTGTGGGCAGCACAACACATCCCACCAGACACCCCCACACAGGCAAACACACAGAGCAACCCCAGCTCTGAGTTCAATTGTTTCCAAGGTGCAAACACACACGTTACTGATGCACCTCCACCCATAGTGAAAGAGAATTACCACTGCCTATTCTCCACACTCTCTTCCAGTGGCACAGGGAATATTACCCATCCCAGGGCAGGAGGGCTTACAGCTTGAGCCTGGAAGACTCATAATTGTCAGTGAGTTATTTTCACATGTGCCAGTGTAACACAATTTCCTCAAGGCATTTGGAATTCACTCATTTCTATAAAGCTAATCACTCATATGAAATGGATGATACCTCAAAAGACAAGGTTCCTCTCACTGCAACCACAATAGCTTCTTTTTTGTGATCCAAAGCAACAAAAAATGGAATCTCATAGATCTGGAGGGGAAAAATGTAATCAGTAAAGACACCAACCTTTTATGAGAGCAAGCACTTGTTCTCACCTTCTGAAAGCTCTTATTGAGCTCCCTATTGTATTATGGAAAGAATCTGGTCTCTCATCTAGTTATTCTAAGTGCCTCTTTTGCAATGCTGAGACAGATTTATGTCAATGTTTTGGTGGCTGTTCCTTTAAATTAGAAAAAAAATCAGAACCAAATGTTTTCATTTGGTTTTGCATCTTGCACTTTATAAAAATGCTGAAGGCAAACTAGACCCTTCACCCCTTGCTTTCCCTGAATTAATCACTGTGGGTTGTGCTGAATGCCTGTCCAGATTGTTTACCTTGTTATGAAAACTGATATGAATGAAGTCTCTGTACTGCAGTCCTGTTATTTTTAGGATGGATCCAAAGTGAAAGTTATGACGATCACTGCCCGTTATATCAGAATCTGTTGGTCTACTTCTGCAACTAACAAACACAGAAGAGAAAAACTTTCATGTTCCCATTTTTTAGGTTTCCTTTCAAGGAATCAAACTCAGTTATATTTGCAGAAGGATTACTGCCAGGAATCAAATGTGCCTTTTTTTTCTCCCAATAGTTTGATAGAAGGTGCTCCCTCTGCCCACAGAGCTGGTTCTGCCTGGGCAGCCCTGCCCATATTTTCAGTTCAACACTGGCAAATACCCCCTTGCTACAGGACCATCAGCAGAGCAAACAGTGCAATGAGAAAAGAATCCCTAAATTTACAGGCCAATGAGAAAAAATACAAACAAGGAAAAAGGAAACTCAAACCAAATTCTGTACAGCAAGCTTATCTCATGTTTTACCCACTGTATTATGGGATAATCTTTTTTCTCCAAGTAATTTATATTTCAGTAGATTCTATTTATGTTTCATGTTATTAATTAAGAAAATCATGGTTACAGTCACAAATGCCAGTGGTCACTTAAATATACACAGCAATACACAGCAATATGCAAACTGAGATACTGACTGCAAACATTTTTGATTAAGGGGTTACAGGGAATAAAAGGGAGGGTGGTGGGACAGGGAACTTTTGCTAATTCCTTAAGACAGAGAAAAATGTTGATAAACTTCTGTATGTACATCTGTACACAAAAAGCTTCTCTAAAAAGCCTCATTTTAAAACATGTTTAGATTAACTCCAATTCTTCATCACTTTGCTAAATGCATTGTATTTATCTCAATCACAAGCTTCTTTTGTGAAAAAAATACCTAATCTGTTTGAGGGTGTAAAGACATTGGAATTTTGTTTCTACCAAATTTGTGAAAGATAACTACATCAGTCAAGCTCATGTGATACAATTTAATGAAACAAAAATGCTGCTATTTAAACTATTTTATTTCTGCTAATACTAGTTAAATAGAAAGCAGCTGTGTGTTTTTAAGGTCTTGGGTCAAACCTACCAGTCACCTTTGAGCTTACAGAGTGCAGTAAATGGGTTGGTGTATATGTAGTAGGGCCAGCCATAGGCAGCTGCAGC
The DNA here is from genome assembly GCA_013396655.1 of Campylorhamphus procurvoides. NCBI lineage: Eukaryota > Metazoa > Chordata > Aves > Passeriformes > Dendrocolaptidae > Campylorhamphus > Campylorhamphus procurvoides. Next base: position 137,542 of record WBMV01002487.1, read on the forward strand.
AAACAGCATGTAGTGAGCAGCATTCTCCAGCTCCACATCCAGGTTGTCAGCCTGGAAGGACACAGGGAAAGAAAAGGAAGGAGAGGAAAGAAGGTGTTAGGCAGCCTCAGAATAAAAACTGAACACAGACTAGTGAAAATCAAAAGGCATGATGAAATACACACTATTCAAAAGGAAAACCTCAGGGTCTAAGAGGAACTGAAAACAGCCACTCATATTCCAGGAAAAAGCCTATGTTTATTTACGTAGCTACACAGCTGACAAATCTTGAAAACCTCTCATTAAATCAGTTTCTTCCAATACTGATACACTGGTAAGCTCAAAGCTGAAAACAACATTCACTCCAAACATATTACTTAAAGGAATGGAATGTCAAGAAGGCTAATGAGTCTGTAGCAGACTCTTAAGGCATGACCCCCTCATGCTGGCTGGATTCAAAGGGGAGTTGACAGAGATGCATCAGTTGTATTAAACACAGACCAAAAGGGAAAAAAAATTTACAGAGGCACTTTACCACCAAAGAGTAGCAAAAATCAGTTAGCAAACTAACCCCTCACCTGCAAGCTTTTAAAAGATGCTATTTTTGCTACTTACCTTATCTGGGTACTTGCAGCAAACAGGCTATAATAGAAACTAAAAGAACAGCTTCTCAGTTCTATGCAAATAGTACCAAATATTCATTTTCTCTCTGTTCCCTTTCTCTCACAGCTGTTCAACAATGATCAAATGTCCTAAATGGTTCTTTTTTTTTTGCACTTAATTCCCCGGAAATTCTACTTATGCAAAAGCAGAAAAATGACCACAAACTCATCAAGCTGTTTTCACTGCATCTATTAATAACTTAAATTGTTATAATTTTTTACAGAAGTGTTTAATTTTGTTAAAAAAATTAACAAAACCAAAAAAGACCTCTACACAGTGATCTGCATTTCAGTTTGGTCTGGCATCACCTCCCAGGGTAATTGCAGTACCAGCCCTATCTTACCACGAGAGATGATGGAGAATGACACAAGACTTCTTCAGGCTCCTTTGGGCAACTTTCCATTTTATCTTGCTCTTGATGGAGCAGAATCAAACCAGCTGCTATGTCACTTGGCACCAGATCAGTGTCCTGTACAGAGGAATGAAAAGAGGGTGTCACACCATCCCACACCTCAACATGGGAAACTCTCAGCACACAAGGCAATGTTTCCATCTCACTGAGAAGTAGGTGCGGAAGAGCTCTGCGATGCTGGTGAAGGCCACTCGATGGTCGTCATCCTGCACGATGCAGCAGCACAGCAGCCTGATCCTCTGCTCCCACACCCTGGTGGCCGTGCTCTTCACGTTGTACAGCAGCTGCCCCGACTGGCTGCTCTCCAGGTTCCGGCTCACCCCCTCGGTCAGGTAAAATGTCTTCTTCCCCCCCAGCGGGTCAAAGACAATCACAACTCCAACGATGGTAAAGATGATGATGACCCAGCTGCAAAGCAGAAGGGAGTAGGATGGAAGTGGGAAACCAGATACTCCTGACAAGTGTGCAAGAAATTACAACCAGAAATCTTGACAGACTGAAAACAAAGCTCAGTATGAAATTCTGTATGAACACCCCCTGCTCCTGCCCTGAGGGGACAGGTCTTGTTATTGGCCTTTCAGCACCAGGCATGAGAACAGGGCTCTTGGCTCATCTCACACAGGGCACTGAACTCAGAATCACAGGCCTGTGCTTTGGAAACAGCAACCCAGAGGTGTGACAGCTCCATTTCTCACTACCAGTGAAGTGATCTGGTTACTCCCCCTTTCACATTTATCCACTTTTCTATACTCCCACCATCCCTACTACCCCTTCTGATCTTCACCTCCTTTCCTTCACTTCAGCACATGCTCTTTCAAGACAAGTAGCTCAAGCTTACTTAAGAAAGGATATCAACTTATTTTCCATTTCACGTACTCTATCAAGCTCAGATTTGTGGGAAGGCACCTTTACCTTGCAATAACTGTCCAAATGATGGCATTTATCACAGTCTTCTCGCAGTGCACACTGCTATCTGACACCCATACAGCTCCTAAAACAGCCCAGATGAATTCAGGGAGATAGAGAAGCAGGCGAGTATAAAGTACTTTGGGAAGTGATTTTCTTGGGCCTGGATTAGAAATTGTTCCTGAAATTACAAAGAGAATTTAAAACAAGAACTGTTCACAAATGCACTTCAAGTACATAAAATCCTACTTGGAAATACGAACTTTCTGAGCTTTACAGAAAGCAAGACACTTAACTGAAACTATCAAGTATTTTCATACTAACGGATAGCTATCACTCAAGGTGAGAAAAGAAAAACAACAATGGGTTTATAGCCATGATTTTTAGAATCGACTCTACTGGAACCCAAACCAAGTGTCTAGTCAGAGACAGTTCTGCACTGAACTTGAGGCAGCCAGTGCTGTGCCCAGCATAAGCCAAAGCTGCATCCATGAGCACTGGCTCACCTACAGTTCCTCATGACTCTTGGTGCCTACTATTTAGCTTTTAGTTGGCTGATTTCATTTTTACATGCTACTTTGCTAGGTTACAAAGAAGTTCTGTTTATGAAGTCACTAAATAGTAACAGGAGAACAAAAGTGGGATCATTACCAGGACAAATACTTCTCAGATTATTTTCTTATTGTTCATTTACTAAAAACCTCTTCCTTTTAGCACTCCTAGGCAATAAAAAAGGGAGTAATTTTTGGCCAGCTCATCTCCTTAAACTAGTTTGTTGATCCCAGGGTAATGAGGTATTGGGGTCTATGGGCTTATGTTCAGACATGATAATTTATAAAGGCTTAAAACAATGCAGCACAAAAACAACTTTGGAAACTATTTTCCAGTTGTAAAGCTGTGGTTCACACCCAGTGACAAAGCTGTTTAAAAAGCCCTAGCTTCACAAGGTGTTTCTCCCACTCCCAGGCTGCAGCCCGTACTGCAGCTCCATGGCTGTTTACACAGACACAGATCAGATGAGCTGTGGTTACTCAAAACAACACTCCCTTTCTCAGCATCAGCTCTAGGGTGTGAGGTCTCCACCCCAGTTCTCTGCTGGCATCACCAACCATCAGTGCAGTGCAAGGGTGGTGCAAGACACAGCACACCCAAACCCACAGAGTGTAACTGTAGTCCAACATCTCACCGTTTAATTGCTCTGAAATTTAGCCTCAGAATTCTTCCACTTATTAGTTAGAATGGCTTTGTAGCTGTGCTGTTACAGCAAAGAACATTCTTTTATCTCTGCTATTTACAGTTACATCTCTCACCTCCACAACCTTGGTATAAACAGTGGAACTTGGCTAAATCCTACTTTCTCTCCTCTGGAAACTCTAGGAAAACCAATGGTCACATTCAAGGCCAGGATTATCATCCACAACTCTGCTCTGACATAGTTTCTCTTCATGCACACTTTAAGCTTCTTTCCACTTAAGTAATTTAAACAGTTTTATTTATAGCATGTTGTGAGAACCAATGTATTAGAAATTGTGGGGTCTTCTCTGTTATTCCAGAGACCACACATACATTCCAAATTAATCTTCTTAGCATTACTTCAATAATCAGGTGCCTCACCAGAAAAAAAGCTTTCCTGGCATTTTTAACCCGAAATAAACCATTTCTACAAATCACTAGAAGTTGCATTGGGGTTCTTCTTTCTGTTCAGCCATTCACTTCAAGCTGTAGGTCCTATTTAACAGTACTTATTGTGTTAGTTCTATTGTGGCAGTTATACAAATCACTTTCCTTTGTGGTTTTTTTTTTCCAAGCTGAGGAACTTGCACAAGACATGACTAAACCTGTCTCTGCAGGGCAAAACTAACACAATACTTCAGATGGGAAACTGATTTTTGGATACATTCCCCTGAATTCCTGTCAGAGGTGGAACAGTGTTCCATCAGAGGTCATGGTGAACACAGAGGGGGTTTTCACGATGCTCTGATAGCAAAGCACATATCTCCATTAGCATTTTGTCCTAATAATGGCACTTTCAATAGCCCTAAGCTATTGTCCATTGATTGCTATACTCCAGACTAACAGAAGTAATACTATTAAAGCAAACATTAATGGTTACAGAGAGTATTCCAAGTCTGACTACCATTACAGCACTTCATTTTTTTTGCAGTTTCTTTAATGCCAACTCCAGATTAAAAACACCCGCAGCTATTACAACCGTACTAGACAAACACAAAATATTACTATTTACCTTGCATACTGATGTACACCAGGGCAGATAACGCACAGATTATGGAGGCCAGGAGGATGATGAGGACGAGCAGGTAGCTGTGCAGCAGCCCTCCTCCAGGACAGTTAAACTGCCCCTTGTGAACGGTGTAAAGGACAAGAATCCCAATCCACCTGCAGGCAAGCGAGATAACGAAAGTTACAGCCGGAAAGGAAGGGAGACGTGTAACACTGCGACATGATCCCCCGATCGGCAGTCTGGGTCGTAGCGAAGCAAACAGCCCCACGGCAGGGGAGGTGTTACATAAGGAACGCGTGAGGGGGGAGCGACCACACGGGCGCTCTGCGGGCATTACAGCTCAGCCGCGGGCAGCCCGACCCCTCAGCCCCCAGGGGACCCAGGCTGGGGGACACAAAAGGAGCCGCCGCACTAATTACTGCGGTAACGAAGCCGCGCGAGCGCCGCTCGGGCACTCACCACAGCCCGGAGCGCGGGGGGCCGGGGGCGCTGCTTACCACACGAGGCGCACGAAGAGCTCGAAGGCTCCCGGGAGCACGAAGTCGTCGCTGCCGATGGCCCAGCGCCGCCCGAACACCACGAGCCCCGGCATGGCTCCCTCCCGGCCCCGCTCTCTCCCTCAGGCCCCCGTTCTCCCACGGCCGCGCTCCCTCCGTCCCGGCCCCGCTCTCTCCCTCACGGCCCCGTTCCGTCACGGCCGCGCTCCCTCCCTCAGGCCCCGCTCCCTCCCTCCCGGCTCCGTTCCCTCACGGCCCCGCTC
>WBMV01002487.1:142804-157105 GCA_013396655.1 Campylorhamphus procurvoides
GGAGGTGAGGGGTGGATGGACAGGGGGCCACAGCGGGGATGTGAGGGATGGACGGACAGGGGGTGACAGCAGGGATGTGAGGGATGGACGGACAGGGGGTGACAGTGATAAGTCCCCTCCTGCCGGCAGGCACAGCCTGGCTCCCGCAGTCACAGCCCGTCGTTCTCCTCCACAGGGACAGACCCGGTTTCTGAGCACTCGGGATATGTATCTGAGGTGGTGCACCCACACTGCACATACACCCTGGTCACCCGGGGTTAGGAGCAGAACCATCACTGATGAGGAACATAACGATGGCAAATTAACCGGGGGAAGACAAACACTGTCTTGTAGATAAAACAAAACACAAGCACCAAACCCTCCTGTGCACCAGGCTGGAATCAGCATTGTGGACAGTTCAGTGCCTGCTTCACAAATAAATGCTACTCACCTGGGGTTAGGAATGAGAACCATCACTGTCCAGGGAGCTAATTTGCCACCATGAACTCGAAAATAAACACTTGAAGGTAAAACACAGGCACTAAAACCCTTCTCTGCAGGAGGCTGGAGTCACCACTGCTTCCACCAGCAACAGTGCCCTCACAGCCTTAAAGAGATCATATTTCAATAGAGCAAGCAATGGCATTAAGCAACTCACGCTCACCACAACTTTTCATCCAGTCCCAGGTTAACAGAAAACTCACATTCAGGAATGAAAAAAAAAGCCCCAAAAAGTTTTCACCATTTCATAAAGTGTTTATTGAGGATGGTAACACAGGATAAATCATGCAACAGCTCAGTAAAAAAAGGGAATCATTTAAAGGATGAAGAATGGTAACTGGTGCTGCTGATTTTGAAAGTTTATAAAAAAAATATTAATTGTCCAAAAGTGACATCGAAAACCACTTGAAGCTGAACATGGAAGTTGCTTATAAAGCATTCATTAAAAAGAAAATGTATATAGTGTTTAGAATGATCACCTACAGATTACTGCAATCAACTTACAAGCCTCCCATTTCTATAGCTGTAATGGTGTAGCAGGGCTGTACATCCAAGATATTTAACCTCCTTTTCCTGAACAAACAATACAGTCACAAACACGTGCCACTAAGCAACACAAGTGCATCTCTTACCCTTCATGACCTGCACTGCCAAGTGCTTTCTTTACTGGGATTACCTTCCCAAACATCATGGCAGAACAGGAAAGGACCCACCCCTGTGGCCTCAAGCGATTTCCTCACTGCCCTCTTGCCATCAGTCTGTTTTAGAAGGGGAACAACTACAAAATGTGACTGTTCCCCTTCTGGCACCAACATACATTTCGAATAAGGAACTCCATGTCAGCAGATGGCACAAAGACTGGGCACCAGCACGTCACATCAAACATTGGTGGTTTCAGATTTAGAGTTGACATATATTCGCCTTTTGGAAAAAAAATAAATATAGTGGAATGAAAATTGAATCAAAGGGAAAGAACAGATGACTACCATCCATCAAGGATGCACATATCTGTGCACTGAAAAACAAACAAAAAAAAAAAAAGGAAAAAAAAAATCAGTCATTTCAAAGAAAATCTTGAAAATTAAAAAAAACGTTTGCACTTGTTCCTGGTCATAAACAATCTCACAAAAATCTCACTTTTGGAACTATTCCAATTGAAACCATACACTGAATTTATTAATACAGTATAAGTTTCTTTATGTAAAAAATCTTTATACATAGTAATAAAAAAGATAAAGGCAAGATGCATCAAACAGAAATCTGCTGGTTGTTTTTCCTCCGTTCTTACAGAGCCGCTGATGACTACCTGCACTATAAAGAGCTGTGTTTCTGACTTTCTGTCTCAAGCATCTTCGCCTTTGCTTGTGATAAGGATTGTTCTGTCCAAGCATCCAAAAGGACAGATGCTGGTGATGTTTTGGCACTTACGCTGGCAAACTGAGCTTCTTTCCCTTGAGTACTGGAAGGAAAAGCAGGAAAGAACAGTTAGCAAAACAAAGTTAAGATGCAGGAGAAGCACACACTGCTAGAACTTCAAAGGGACCAAAAGGTATCACAGAGTCCATTTGTTATGCAATGGGTACACTGCAGACTGTCTTTCCTCCCAAGCTGCCTGTCTCTTCAATACATATTGCTAAAACTAGAATTAATTCTCATCTTGCCCTCTTGTAGTATGCTGGAATCCCCCCCACTTTTTACTCTCACAGGGCATACCAGCCCATGACCAGGGTCTCTTAATTTTGAGTTATGACTAAAGTAACACAGTCCCATGCAGCTTCGCAGTTACATGATGGAAGCTGGAATGTGAGGGCAGAATCACTAATGCCCCCAACACAAGTGACTGCTCCTACACTCAGCATAAACAGAAACATCCCAAACCCTTTAGACTCTTAAGGTATTTAAACCACTGAGAAAGGTGTCTGTAAGCATGGGAGCTGCACATAACCGTGTATGTGGTCAGGAGAAGCAGGAGGATCATCCTTACTGATGGCAGGCAACAGCAGCATGTATTTACCCTACTTATGTTAAAAGTTTTCCATAAGTTCACCAGACCATTTATAGATTTATATTCTACCTATACACAGAAACAATCCTCAGAAATGCCTCACACTAGCAGAAAGTGCACTCAATAAATGAGAGAGATTTCAGCAATAATTTGCACACAGAATTAACAACCTTGTAATGTTGACACAGCGGATCCCCATGAACTAGTTAAATGCTACATTCCACAGCCTGAAGCTGGAGGTTACTGCACTACTTACCTTTTGTAACATACAAATAGAAGAAGTCACAGTACAGAACGGTCTGGACCACACCAGCAACAACAGCTATGAGGTCAAAAAATCCCTCAAAATAGTAGCGCCAGATCCAGTTGACCAAGTACAAGGCACGGTACAGACCCAGGAAGAAAAGGTAGTGAGTAGTGATGGTCTCTGCTTCCCCAGTTTTGCTGATCATAAAAAGTTGAGGGAGAATAGCAACCGATTCAAGATAGATGGAGAAGGTCCACAGTATCTGAAAGGAAAAAGCCCACAGGTTTATTCAAGTGTCTAACTGATAACAGGAGGACAGAACATATTTGACTTGGCTTGACTTTTTGCTTTCTAGCAATGTTATGAATGAATACCTACTGATACAGGTACAGTAATTTGGCAACCTTTTTTTGTACAGGAAAAACAAGTGACAGCTGCGTAATCAACCAGAGAATGGTATGAGGGAATTCTCCTGGCAGAGAACACACTCTCCACACCAGCTCTGTAGTGAGCTGGCTCACATTACTCATGTGAGTCATAGTACCATGAAATACAGCTTACACAGCAAGTGCTGTGAAAAGCTGCAGGGAAGATAAAGTCCTTTTCCCCCCATGTTCTTCCATTATTTGTATATTGGTTTAACGAATGAGTTAATAGCGAACAAAATTTAAAATAGTGTCTCAAAAGTGTTGCAATTAAAATTCTCTTACTCTAATAAAATCATTTAACTCTAATATAACCACAAAAATGTAGCTCAGTTCCACTTAAAATAAGCATCTAAAATTATTCTCTATTTCATGGGAAAAATTACCTGTTAGAAAACTAATTGTATTTTTACCGTTACTTTTAATCCAGGAAAACCCAGAGCTGCATTCCAAACACAATACCATTATTTCCAACACTCTAGACCACCCGCAATTCTACCAAATTTAAGAAGTATTATAATTCCTTTTGTTTTCAGCAGGTGGCACCAACTATTCACAAACTGCATTCCAGGGCATTTCTTTTACAGACAGAACAAAAGGAAGAATGCTTCTGAATTAATATAACCATCAGAGTGTACTGGGAAAAATACAGTCTTCTGCTTAATAAAATAACCAATGCTGATAACAACGTTGGTTTCCTGAAGTGCCTTAAATTAGCACAGATATCAACACCCCCCAAAAGCATTAAGGAAAGGATTAGCCTGAGCCTACTAAACGCCATTCCCTGGTCAGCCTAAAAATGCTCATTTTATAAATACTTTAGGGAAAAAGGATATAATAACCTGCCCACAATCCACTCACCTCCAGAGGAGAGAAGTCGTGATTGACAAGGAAGGAGAGCCCACCGACAGGAACGATCAGAAACTCCACTCGGAAGGTGTCATGGTTTCCATCGTAGGTGGCCTTGAACTTCATGTAGATCAGGTACACGGTGGCGTACGAGCAGGCAATGTAGATAAGCTGGAGAGCAAGGAAAGAGAAAAAACAAACCCCAAAACAATCCATAGAGGTTGCAGGAATAGATCAAACTCCCTGAACAACGATATTGCCCAGCATTAAGAGGAGTAAGTGTGGTCTTTTTCAGTTGGCTGCATTGTTTGTTTATGTGTTTTTGCAACAACTCTGGGCTCTACTGGTATTGTTTTAAAGGCATCACCTGCCTCTGGTTGAAATGACTGTCCAAAGGGTTTTGAAGACCCTTTCCCAAGCAGATGGAACTAAGGAAGTGACTGGAGGAGGAATACCCCTTCTGCAAGTGCAAGAGAAGCCCTGGCCCCAAATATTTATGACAAAAATGTGCAGGTGCATCCATGCAGTAATGATGGAAGGAGCCTTTCCATACTCAAAAGGCCCAGCATGGTGTGGCTCATGTGGCAATTAAACACCTATTCTATAAGCCCCATTCAGACACAGCCATTTAACATATCACAAATTAGCTGATTTGCATCAGATCTTTAAACATCCCTAAAATCTGAAGAGTGGCAACTGGACACTGTTCTCCACCAACCAAAAAGGCACAGTAACAAACTGAGAAGCACCGAACCAGACTTTACCTTGAGCTGATGTCTAATATTACCATTTTTGATGGTTAGGGTAAACTTCATAGCTATTCCCCATGGAAAAAGCAAAAAGCCTCATTCTACAGATGAGAAAACAGAACCAGAGAGAATCCATGACTTTCTAAAGGTCACTTTGCCATCATCAGGACAGAGCTCCCATTGTCCTGGAGTCAACACAGTACAGCAGACTAGACAAACAGTTTAGTTTCGCCTCAGTCTCATCACAAAGATTAAATATTCCAAACCATTTATCACGTTAAATATGGGTTCTTTACAACTGAACAGTAACTGATTAAGAAGCCCACTGTTTGCAGACAGTATTAGTCACTACAAGCTCTGGTCACCAAAACAAAGTGCTACAAATCCTGTACTAAGGAGCTCAGAATCTAAAGGCTCCACTACTGGAGCACCCCAACTGAAAGAAACTGTAATATAGAGAATGTTAAAAAAATAGCCTGCAGGCCCTTAAGAAAGGTAAATAGGGCCAATTTGTATATTTCTGTATATATTCCTGAAGCACAGAAGAAACTAATTTTCCTAAATATCTGACAATCACTGTCAGACAAATACAGCAAGATGGAACCCAGAGGTGAACCAGTATTTCTCTAAAACACTGAAGAAACTCCTAAATCTAGAGAAATTAGCAACTTTTTGTGCGGCAAACTACTGCTTTTTCTTCAAAGTACATCACATTAGGCTCTGGGTAAGCTTATTTGTAGCAGTTCCTAATCTCAACAACTGTATAATGTTATAGACTCCTAAATATACAGAGACAGAACAGCAAGTCAATATTGGGACACTCAAGCTTCATCCTGACACCACAGTAATGGGCAGAAAAGACAATTTTGTCCAACAGTCTTTCTAAGCAGTAACCTTAGAAACTGTAGTAGAAGCTTCCATTTTGCAAGTTAATATTGGATTTGAACAGAAGTCCACTCTTTAATTACTGGAAAGAGTCAGTTTGGTGCAGAGTTTGGTATCCCAAGTTGTAATTTCCTACATTCATTCCATTTCTGATTAGAAAGGCTGCAGAACAAAGGCACAGTCATGACCCTGAATCACAATCAAGCTGCTCCTTTAGTGCACCAACAGTACCTTTCAACAGTCCCAGAAATCACATATGGAAAAAGCTTGTTTCAAGAACAATTTATTTAACCCACAGCTCTTCATCTACACTGTCAATATTAAACGTACACATTTGACTTGTCAGAAGACAAGTGAGAGTTAAGATCCAAAATTTTATTTTGCAGTATTATTCCCCTAATTCTTCAGTATGTTTTGCATTATTGATTACCTAGTGTTTCCTCTTGGCAAAGTTATACTACCCTCTGAAATAAAGCTGAAATGCATCAAGAAGATCCACAAATGGATTTAAAACGTGCCTGCTCTGGTGTCACAAATGCACCAGCCTGAAATGGTGCCACAAATACGCTGCTCTCTCCCAGATTACTGTTTATTTTTTTGTACCAGCACCAGAAATTGCAGGCAGAAATAACAACCCAAATTTAGGTTCACTAACATTCAGTGGGCAAGTGAATGGGGTATAATCTCATGGAAGTGACACTCCTAAGAGAGTGCTCCTGTCAACTCCTGATCAGCCTCTGACCAGACAGGGGCTGCAATTCTGGCAGTGATTCGGAATACTAATTTACCTCGTAGGGGATAAAAAAGAGATTTACTTATGCTCTAATGTCTCAGTTGAGAAATACAATTTATTTGAATAGTTTTACCAAAAGCTGTTATTTTCAATAACCAAAATGACATTTGTTGTAAATGTCACAGTCCCCATACAAACAGTTTTTAAAAGATACATGTAGAGTATTGAAAAAAACCCCAAGGTTTTAAGTCCATCTTCCACATTCTTTATTCAAAGCTCAACTTATTCTGTAACAACTGTGCAGTGGGCCATTTAAAGAGGCTTTTATTAATGAAATTATGCACTCTGCATGCAACATTACTAGCTTTTCTAACTCTTCAGTATACTCTACCTTCATAGATGTGTTATACAATGAAATGAATGAAGTGAAGAGGTCCAGGTAACGGGTAGTGAAGACCAGTGCAAACAGAAGCTGGCTTTTCCCAGAAATACCTAAAGTGATAAAGGAAATAACTGATTATTCAGAAAGAGATGATGTGCTTTTAAACACTTGATGCTGAGGATGAGAAAGAATATATCCTTTATTTCTAAGCAAGCTGATTACAAAATTAGGACAAAATCCAAGCTTCAAAGGTGTATAAGCATAATTATAAACCCATAAGCTCAGTAGTGTGAAAACAGGCAATTCAATTCAGAAACTTAATTGACCACATGGTGGGAAAAATAACAAACAGTCAAAACCAGATGTTACCAGGTACTGTAACAAAATTTTAAAAAGAGAGGGAAGTGAGCTGAAATGCCAGACATCCACACTGCACCTTCAAAGCAACGTTTGATTCCAGGCCAAAGCCCCAGTGTCAAAATGTTGGTACTTAACTTCAGGCACTACAGCAGAGTTAGAAGCATAAAAGCTTTGCACAATCAGTCACTAAAAGCTTCTGAAAGCTGGAGTGAAGCATCTCTCCATAATACTGATGTGGTGGTGTGTCACAGCGGGGGAACAAAACAACCTTCCCTGTGCTTCTATCTTGTTATTCCAATTATTCTTGTTTTCAGTCATCCAGGGTGAAAATAATTGAATCTGTTCAGCTAAGCATGCAAATCTTGGTCAAAAAACAAGAGGGAAAAAATACTCTGTAGGAGAGGCTTATGATGCAAGGCTCAAAATCCTTGTCCCTTAATACAGAGATATTTCTAGAAAGGCTTTCAATAACAGTGCCATAAAGCAATTAGCAGAAGGCTATCTGTTATGGTTATTGAACTTCTTTTTCACTCCAGCTTAGGGAACAGGGCATTAGCTGCCCCAATGAAGGAATTTTATGTTTATACATAAAGTACAGGAAAACTGAAACAGTAACAATTGAAAAGGGTGTTGTTGGCAACTTTCACATGTAAAATATTTATGAAGGGAGCCTGAGGTACCACCTACAAAACAACCCAGCTGCAGTGCCGGGACAGCAAAGGCCTCAAAACCTACAGCTATGCAGGCCGGAAAGCTGTAAAAACAACTTACAGGTATTAAAACCCAAAACAGCTGCCCCAAAACCCCACAAACCAACTATCTCCCAAAATTTAGGAAAAAAAAAATTCTGCCATTTCATGGAACTAAACCCTATTGCAAGACAGCTGAAGCAGCACCCTGGGCTGGATCCCAGGTGCCCCCTGGCACCACAGCTCACCAGTAAAACCTCCCAGCAAGCAAGGCTGTCCAAAGGTCAGAGCCCACAGGACAAAGCAATCCACCCAGACAGATCACAGCACAGCATCACACCACAGCATATAATTACACTACATTATTTAGCATGCTGTTTTCTTTTAGAAACTAACTGTGGACAGGGGAAAAAAGGCATATAAGATATGTTAATTACCAGTAACAGCTATAAATTTGGATCTGGATATACTGTCACAGAAATACCTATAATATACTTGACAAATTCCTCTAAGCTACTGCCAACCTCACCTCCTCAATCTCAAAGCTGTAATTTTTATTAAGGCTTAACACTTTCACTGATTTTTGAATCTTTGGAGTAGTCACATGATCCTGAAACCCATTCTAAATGCAAGATTAAACTAATTTTCAAGATAAGTAGGCTAGACTAGACAAGGTTCAAAGTGTAAACCAAAGGCCTATGGGGAGACAGGAAAGTGAGAGAAAGTAAGATCTACACCATGAACAAAAACAGGGAGAGGGGAGCAGGTAAACACTCTGTTGCATGAACTCAATGCATTTCCTTCTCCCTTTCCTATTACTCCCACAAATATTGTTCATTTTTGAGCTAAATCAAACCATTTTTATTTCTTCTTCTCAAGCTCTGGGCACAAACTTGGAAGATCCAAACCTCTGCTTTTTGTTCCATCCTCACATGTGGAAAAATTCCTTTAACTTCTGTGCTCTAGCTTGGCTAAAGGCCATAGCACGAAACTTTAATTGAAAAGCTCAGCTGATTTTCACTGCCAGGGAGGAGAGCAGAGCTGACACTGTAGGACTTATCAACTTCATTTGGCCCTGGTGAGTCAGGTAAGGAGCAACAGGCAGGGCAGAGGCATTCAGCCAGCCCGGCCATGGAGCGGCCCCGGCACTTACTGACTGGGAACTGCACCTCACAGCCAGAAAATCTACAAACTAAAGTTTTCCAAAGGAAAGCCTGTCCATACTTTGGAAACTTCACAGATTTTTTGAAATAATAAAAAAGTAGTTTTGTTCGGCATCAAGTCCACATCAGCCACAGACAATCATACCATCTTTGATTCTACTAATAAAATAATAACATTAAGAATCCTGTACTTTCAATCAAAAATCCCAACCTAATTCTAAAGACAAATTTTTCAGTAGAGAAAGGGAACATTTTCTTTCAAACAGAGAGAAGACATTCCAAAGCTACCTAAAGCAGCAGTTTTTGAGAAAATACAGACAAACTGGCATCAGCCAGGCTCCAATGCAGTATATGATCTGGTCCACAGCAGATACATAAAACTGAGATACAGCCACATTACCTAGCAAAAATATTACATATTTACTTCTACACTATGTTTTTAGAGTATTCAGCATATAATTTGACAGCCGTGCAACTGCAGGTCACCTTTAACACTTGACAAATGACCAATACATGCAAATCAATTTCCAGGCAGTAATTTGCACTGCAAACAATCTAATTTTACTTGAAATGGGTAAGAAAATACAGTCTGAACATATCTGAAAGCACAGGATTCCTCAAGTTTCACGAATTTCCTCATTAAGACAGGAAGCAATAATAGAGTTACCTGCTACATTCTCCATGGCTCTTACTAATAATTTTTAAGCTGTTACTTTGAGTGGCAAACATTTTTCTAAATTTGGAAACTCAAGTAACCAGACATGCAAAAAAACAGCTCTAAATTTCTGAAGTAATGACTTGATTTGCTTTCCCCTTGTTCCCTTTTCAATATATTGACTAAATTAGGAAAAAAAAAAGAGTTTGTCAAACACTGAAACACAGACTACTCCATAATGCAGATCAGCTTAGCCTCATCTATTTTCCTCCCTCAGAGGAGTCTCTTCTTAGCAAAGCAACTGGGGGCTGATGTGTCTTCAGAAAACAGCAGGTTGCAGCAGAGGTGCACAGGCTGTCTCCCTCATTGCCAGCTGCTTTTACAGGCCTCCCAGCTCCTCTCGGAACAAAGGCCTCAGACACAGATGCAACCAGAAGAGAGCTCTGAGTCGGCACCATGTGGTTTGCCAGCTCTTCATGGATCACAGCCGACAGTTCGGCCATCAGTTAAAAGCCCTGATTTATTTTCTAAGCTTCTACTGCTCCAGAAGTGCACAGTTAGAGCAGCAGCTGGTTTGCTCGTGTTTCCTTAGTCACCAATAACCACGAGGTATAAGTTTATTTAATTTATAAACTGCTCTAATAACCATGCAATGTAAAGGAATGGCAGAAAACCCTCTAATAAGAGGCTCTTAGCAGCTGCTCAACATCAACTGGTAACTATTTCAGCATTATTGTCGTGTATAACTTCACAAACCTATTTTATGCAAATATATATTTACGAAGTTTTTATAATCAGAAACCTCAGCTGACAACAATGAACCACTACGAAAAACAAAATAGAGCCCCAAAAATAAAGTCCTTTGCTGTTGTTCCTTTGAGGTGCCTGTGTTTTCACTCAGTATTAGGCTTCAAACACCAGTCTCAGCAGTAGGATGGGGATTTACTCAGGAGGATCCAGGCAGAACTGGAAGACAGCAAAAGAACAATCCCTGACATTCCTCTTTCATTTTTTTGGCTCAGGAAGATGAATGAAGCAGACATTTTCTACTGAAAGAGCCCATGCACGTGTGTGTGTGTGTGTGTGTGTGTGTGNACATTTTCTTTCAAACAGAGAGAAGACATTCCAAAGCTACCTAAAGCAGCAGTTTTTGAGAAAATACAGACAAACTGGCATCAGCCAGGCTCCAATGCAGTATATGATCTGGTCCACAGCAGATACATAAAACTGAGATACAGCCACATTACCTAGCAAAAATATTACATATTTACTTCTACACTATGTTTTTAGAGTATTCAGCATATAATTTGACAGCCGTGCAACTGCAGGTCACCTTTAACACTTGACAAATGACCAATACATGCAAATCAATTTCCAGGCAGTAATTTGCACTGCAAACAATCTAATTTTACTTGAAATGGGTAAGAAAATACAGTCTGAACATATCTGAAAGCACAGGATTCCTCAAGTTTCACGAATTTCCTCATTAAGACAGGAAGCAATAATAGAGTTACCTGCTACATTCTCCATGGCTCTTACTAATAATTTTTAAGCTGTTACTTTGAGTGGCAAACATTTTTCTAAATTTGGAAACTCAAGTAACCAGACATGCAAAAAAACAGCTCTAAATTTCTGAAGTAATGACTTGATTTGCTTTCCCCTTGTTCCCTTTTCAATATATTGACTAAATTAGGAAAAAAAAAAGAGTTTGTCAAACACTGAAACACAGACTACTCCATAATGCAGATCAGCTTAGCCTCATCTATTTTCCTCCCTCAGAGGAGTCTCTTCTTAGCAAAGCAACTGGGGGCTGATGTGTCTTCAGAAAACAGCAGGTTGCAGCAGAGGTGCACAGGCTGTCTCCCTCATTGCCAGCTGCTTTTACAGGCCTCCCAGCTCCTCTCGGAACAAAGGCCTCAGACACAGATGCAACCAGAAGAGAGCTCTGAGTCGGCACCATGTGGTTTGCCAGCTCTTCATGGATCACAGCCGACAGTTCGGCCATCAGTTAAAAGCCCTGATTTATTTTCTAAGCTTCTACTGCTCCAGAAGTGCACAGTTAGAGCAGCAGCTGGTTTGCTCGTGTTTCCTTAGTCACCAATAACCACGAGGTATAAGTTTATTTAATTTATAAACTGCTCTAATAACCATGCAATGTAAAGGAATGGCAGAAAACCCTCTAATAAGAGGCTCTTAGCAGCTGCTCAACATCAACTGGTAACTATTTCAGCATTATTGTCGTGTATAACTTCACAAACCTATTTTATGCAAATATATATTTACGAAGTTTTTATAATCAGAAACCTCAGCTGACAACAATGAACCACTACGAAAAACAAAATAGAGCCCCAAAAATAAAGTCCTTTGCTGTTGTTCCTTTGAGGTGCCTGTGTTTTCACTCAGTATTAGGCTTCAAACACCAGTCTCAGCAGTAGGATGGGGATTTACTCAGGAGGATCCAGGCAGAACTGGAAGACAGCAAAAGAACAATCCCTGACATTCCTCTTTCATTTTTTTGGCTCAGGAAGATGAATGAAGCAGACATTTTCTACTGAAAGAGCCCATGCACGTGTGTGTGTGTGTGTGTGTGTGTGTGTGTGTGTGTGTGTGTGTGTGTGTGTGTGTGCAGGGATGCTGGCTAATTTGGGAAAGGGAAGAGCTATGTAAGGCCTATGTAATACAGGCCTGTTTACTTTCCTGTCTTGGAGGAAGCTGTGCTAATGACTGGTGTGAGTCTGCTTTCTGATCAATGAACCCCTGGTAATACAGATCCTCAATCACAACTGACTTAAGAAAATCAACATCAGATCACTTTTAAAGCAGAAAGATGGGATTACATCACACTGTACTATACTGTGTAAATAACCTCATGTCTAAAGGTCACTTAAGAATCTCTTGGCTGAAACCCTATTTGAATTTCAGCCTTGCACTAGAACGTCTCCTTTCCTTCTTCAGACAGCAAAGGATATTTAGTTTTTACATCACTAACTCTGTTGTTGTTTGTAACCTCAAGTGCATTTCTCAAGTAAAACGCAGGACAAAGCTCTGCAGAACAGCAGAAGAAGGCAAGGCCCTCTCCTGACAGATCCAGACAGGACTCCTAAAGAACCAGAGCCTGAGCCAGGTAAGTTCATTAGGAAGGTGCTCTTGTGCTCCATGACCTCAGGAACAATAGTGCTGCACTGACACTGCCTGTGAACCGGGGAGTCATTTGACTGACCTCTTTTGTAAAGTTATGAACAGTTTTTACTTTAAGTCTGTTTAAAACCAAAGCTATTTACTTTTTAAAAAACAAAACTATTCATTTACTCTTTTTTTTCTTGGCATTATCAAGTGATTAGCAAATTACTTGACATGAAAACATACAGAACCTGTACTTCCTCTTACCTGTAGTGTAAATCACTTTCATTTCCCCATTCTCAGTTATTTCACGTTACAGCTTAAACTAATTCTTCACGCTTTTAACTGAAGACTTTACAGATACATCTGCTCAACAACGTTAACCTGGTATTTGAATAATATCCCACGTCAACACAAGGCAAACCGATTTCAAGAATAATCACCCTCACTGAGGAGAGAAGGCACAGCCAAGCTCACGGCCAAAAACGCCACTTCCAGGGCAGGCGGCGCGACCCACAGAGAGCACGGAAATGCCCATTTTGAATGACAACAACTCCCGGTTTTCTGAAAGAACTCAGCTATGCTGCAGTTATGGGAGCTGCCTGCAATTCCCTCCCACCACCACACCGTACACGAGGAGGAAGACACAGCGAACGCAGCAGAGGGGACCGGAGCAGGCCTGGGGGGAACAGACACGATCCCACCAAGGTTGGCAGACACGATTCCACCCGGGGGGAACAGACACGATCCCACACCCGGAGGGCAGCAGACAGGATCCCACCAGGGTTGGCAGACACGATTCCACCCGGGGGGAGCAGACACGACCCCACCCGGGGGGGAACAGACACGATCCCACACCCGGGGGGCAGCAGACAGGATCCCACCAGGGTTGGCAGACACGATCCCACCGGGATCCCGGCCGGACCCGCCGCTCCTCCCGCTGCCACGTCAGACGGGCCCGCGGGTCCCGCCTGGAATCGCTCTCCTACAGCTTCCTACTGCGCCCGGCCAGGCAAACAAAACGCCCCACGAGCCCTAAAAGCCCGCAGGAGCCGCAGCCCAATTCCCGCACAAAAGGCGAGGAGAAGGGGCGAGCGCAGAAACTTCGGGGGCTGCGATCCCGCGGCTGGACACGGGGCTGGCGTGGGAATGGGGCGGCCAGGGCCGAGCTCCAGAGCATTCCCCGAGGGCGGCGGGCAGGGCTGGATGGAGGGCTGGATGGATGGAGGGCGGCTGCCCGCCCCGCGGGGCCGCATTCCTGCCCTCCCCTCCTCCAAACCGGCCTCCCCATTCATTCGCCCGCCGACGGAGAGTTACATAAGGAAGGAGCGACCCTCCCGGGCCCGGCCGGAGCGGCGGTGCGCGGGGATTAAAGTACAAATCATGGCACCCACAACACCGCCGGGGGAATGGCAGCGGCCCCGGCGCGGGGATGCGGCTCCTCCTTCCCCCGCATTCCCGGCTGCACACCCGCTCCCGGCGCTGGCGCTGGCGGGGGAGCTCACAGGGAGGGCAGAGCGCTGCCTTTCCCCTTTCCCCCTTCCCCCGTGCGGAGGGCA